>JBBPBX010023164.1:8084-27609 GCA_038048925.1 Garcialebias charrua | reverse complement strand
GATGTCTGTTGTTGTGAAATGCATCAAGCACATCAGATCCAGGAGGAGCACAGGAGGTTCCATGCTATTTTAGAGGAAATGCAGTCATGTGAAGATGTGCTCTATTTCACAGAGGTACGTTGGCTCAGCAGGGGAAATGTCTTGAAATGATTTTTTGAAATGAGAGAAGAAGTGAAAGCCTTCATGGAGAAGGATAGGATGGCTGTTCCCAAGTTGAATGATCAGAAATGGCTCATGGACTTAGCTTTTCTTGTCGATGTCACACATGAGCTGAATGTACTAAACAAAAAGTTACAAGGTGAGGGGCAGCTTGTCAGTGCTACTACCTATGACAACGTGAGAGCATTCTCCACAAAATGTGTGTTATGGAAAGCCCAGCTCTCTCAGACAAACCTTTGCCATTTCCCAGCATGCAAGGCACTTGTGGATGCACTGCAGGCACACCATTCAGTGGTGAGAAGTATGTTGATGCTATTTTGAAGCTACAGAAGGAATTTGGTCACAGATTTGCAGACTTCAAGATGCACAGAGCCACTTCTCAAAATGTTGCAGACCTCTTCACCTTTGATGTGCAAGATGCCTTGCCAAGATCCTGTGCTTCAAATGGAGCTTATTGATCTGCAATGCAACTCTGACCTCAAGGCCAAATTTAGGGAGGGGAATGGAAAAGCAGACAAGCATGGGCAATTTTTGAGAGAACTGCCCCCCAGCTTCCCCGAGCTTTCCTGAATGTTCAAGCGGACCATGTGCCTTTTTGGCAGCACATATTTGTGTGAAAAGTTCTTCTCCCCCCTGAACTTTAACAAGTCCAAGTACAGGTCCAGACTTACTGATGATCACCTTCAAGCCATACTGAGGGTCTCAAGTGCCTCCTCTCTCAAGGCAAATGTGGCTGAGATATGTGAGAGGAAGCGTTGTCAAGTCTGGCAGCAAGGAGTAAAGCTGGAGAAGCCATGTCTGAAGAACTGTTCATGATCTTCATTCAATGTTCCATTAATGTGTTCAGGACAGTTCATGTATTAGAGAAATCATTAACTGTTGATGACATTTGAGGATATTTTTTAATGTTTTTTGTGGAATCCTTTATGAGGCCCAACCTCACCCAGACTCTGCCTCCAGCGGCCCCCGGGTAAATTGAGTTTGAGACCCCTGCTCTACACCATCTCGGCCCATTTTAGAAAAAGCCCATTTTCCGCTGACATTTCGCCAATATCATTTCTGTTTCCAACATAAATCAAAGTCTCCCTCTTTGGCAAGAGAAATGTAAATAGTGACAAGAAACGCGCTAATGTAATTCCTGTATAATATAAGAATAGATTGTTTCTGCCATTCTTCTCAGACTCTGCAACATTTTCAATACAAAACTGTTTTCGTTTATGTTTTTTCTGTAATGCCGTCTTCTCTTTCTGTATGTGTGTTTCTAAATGTTCCACTTTTGCTTTTAAGCAAAAGCGCTTTTAAGCGACTGATTTCTCTTTTTGCCATTTCCAAGTCTGCAGTCAGTGCCAGCATATCCAGTGGTGAAATCCCTGTAAACAAAAAAAAAAGGGGAATTTAGATATACAGTATGATGATAATGCTCTTTTTCGTTTCAGATAAGGAAGTTGAAGGCAGATGCGACAGCAGTCAAACAACAGTGTCACAAGACATGTGTCACAAATAATCCACCGGTGGATCTTCCAGAAAGATACAAATTTATGAAAGGCATTAATATTTGTGAAGATCCTGTGGGACTAGAAGCTCGAACCAGAGATCAGAGTAAATGTTCTGAGTGGTTTGAGGCAAGGAAAAAAAGGCTGACAGCGTCAAATTTCCATTGAGTCATGGTCAGAAGAGCAAAGGTCACAGACAAGTTTTTAGAGACAATTTTTAATGTTAACTCGGTTTCAGCCCCTTCACTGGATTATGGGTGAAGAATTTAGCAAAATCAAAATATTTGCAGACTCATAAGGACCGGCACTTGCACGAGTGTGGCTTTGTGGTCAGTAATCGTTTTCCCTTCTTAGGTGCTTCACCCGATGGCAAAGTATCTGATGGTGGCCAGTCAGGTATAATAGAAATAAAGTGTCCATATGCCGCTCGAAATTCCACCATTTTGGATGCATGCATGCTACCCAACTTTTGCTTAGAAATGCAACAATGTGGCTTTGCTCAGCTGAAGAAGACACACATGCACTATGCTCAAGTTCAAGGTCAACTTATGATCACAAGATGTGATTTTTGTTACTTTATTGTTTTCACTCACAAGGGTCTACATGTAGAAAGAGTGTGGCCTGACACACCATTTATGGAGTCCATGTTAGAAATTTTAGCCGCTTTCTATCGAGATCATGCTGTGCCTTATTTGAAAAACATGTAGGCAATATAAATTGACGAAACAAGTTGTGCTCACTTACAATGTTCATCTGTTTGCACCCCTATCCCTTTGTCTGCATCCTCTGTCCTTTTGTCTGCATCATTGTTAAACGCAGCATCGTCGGTATCCCTGTAAATATTTCAGAACATTCACTGTGATCTAGATGGCATCCTGTAAATAATTGAAATAAGTGATTGATGTTCCTGCATCATGTTCATGTGTTCATCATTTGATGCAAGATGACATTGATAGTAGATGTTCATAAGTTCTTGGAAAATGTGAATTGTGACACATGATAAATAATAAAGTACATTTGAATCAGAACTGTGTTATAGGTGCGTATGTAATTGTGTACTTACAAGCTCTCTGCTCCAATCCGTGGTCTCTTGTCTTGACTGTCTAGCCTACTTGCACTTTCTGATGCTCTTTTTCTTGCAGGCCTTGCTTTATGCACTCGGGCTCCGTCTGCAGGTGTCGGATAAGGATGGGACGCTGTTGGCCCATCCCCGCCGACAAAATGCTAATAAACAAATAAATAAATTGTAATATATATATTTATTGCAATACATATTTATCATAGATACTGAAACAGTTGGTAAAATAGTATTCCACTCAATTAGATCTACATGTTCCATTTATCAAACTACAAAATGGATAACACTACTGAAGCTGTAAAGCAGAATCTCAAATGGCTAAATAATCAATCAAAATGTCCACATATGCCAAACACATAGCCTTATTGCATATGCCACTTTACCTCTATACCAATATCAACTACCTCATACATATACTGTGTACATAAACTTCATATGCTGCTTTGTCACTCTATTACAAATGTCAATGCCAGAACCTTCATTTTATTTTATAGATATACTTTTTATACTTTTATACTACTATGCAAAAACTCAGGACAGTATTACACTTTTATTATTTCATTTTATGCTTATGTTTATTAAATGTTTTAGTGTTGGTGTAACTTTTTATACTTTTATACTACTATGCAAAAACTCAGGACAGTATTACACTTTTATTATTTCATTTTATGCTTATGTTTATTAAATGTTTTAGTGTTTCAATGGTTACTGTTGCACGGAAGGGACTGAGAGAAACGCAATTTCAATCCTGTGTATGTCCTGTACATATTGCAGTTTGAACAAAGAAAGCAAAGCAATAATATGAATGAATGTCCAGAGGACCAGACTTAGCTTTTTTTAGACAAAGCAATAATACTTACACCAGCACACACTCCTTTGTTCTTATTGATTCTTCGAAGGTTGAGCTGCAAATGCGGTCGTGCACAAGCTTTGATCCAAGCAAGGCATTCAGTTTCACATTTAGGAAAACGGTGAATTTTACCTCCACAAATACGGTCAGGGTACCTGACATCTCCTGTACAGACACCCCACTGACAGTGGAGGACCATGTTTCCAGCCCTGACGCAAAACCTTTCTGCCCGTATGCTAGCTCACAATGTAAATTAGCATGTGTTTATTACTGCTGTAGCTTTTGTTTGTGAGACGGTCACGCACGTGGTAGCTGCGCTGTCTGTCACGTGAAATGGGCATTAGCCAATGAAACGCGGCCCCAGTGGGCGGAGCTTGGTAAGGTCCATGCTGGTCCGTGACGTCATCCCGAGCTGTGGTCACGTGACGACACGCCTCGGAGAGAACCGCCTCTCTGAGCGGGCAGACAGAGCGAGTCCAGCCGGAGACAGAGCAGTGTGACCGGTTCAGAGCAGGAGGACTCACCGCTAACAGCAGACACACACAGCGGGTAAGACTCATCAAAAGCTGGAATTTTGTAAATAAAAATAAAGTTTTATCCACCGCACGCCTCTCAGTTACGGCTTCGGACATTTTTGTCATCAGTTTGTATGCGGTTTCTGTTGAAATTAATGAGTGATTTCTACATGAAAATGAAAATGCGTTTTCTAATACACATATCTGACAGCTTAAGTTTTGGAATATTGGAAAAAAAATATCCTCACGAGGTTCTAAAGCTGGATGAAAAAGTTATACCAACTGTCCCTTTACTAGAGAGTTTTCTATAACTTAAAAATAATTACCAATAACTAAACTATCAGGATGCTTTTACCAGAATTAGAATGCCAACGTTATCACTGTAAGGATAATTTGAAATTAGCATAGGCATTTAGATGATGCACTGTGTTTAAAAAAAAAAGCAAGTATAACAAAAACTAGGTTTGAAAGATAGCCTGACAAAAGGGATTTTTATACAGTATGTGCAATAAGACATTGTCAGAATAGCAGCACTGGACCAGGACTGAAGTTTAACCCTCCTGCTGCCCTTGGGTCAAATGATCCATAAGGCCTGTTCGAGGCCTCATGAAGGGCAGCAGACATAAACAGTCTTGAAAATGTGCAACAATAATCTGGTTATATGCTGTTGAATGTAACGTTTTTAAAACAATTTTTTTTCCATGTAGGTTTGCAGGGAGCTGGTTCTTATATTCAGATCTTCTAATCTTGTACTGTATTTACTATCGTCAACCAGGAATATATGTTTTTTTTTGTAAGTTAATGCAACCCTTGAATCTGTAAAAACAAACAAAATTAAGCTCATTTAGCAATCATAACATCTTTAGGTTTATTACTAGAATGCTGGGACATGGTAAATGGAGCTTATTTATATAGCGCTTTCCAGCCCCCTACGAGGGGCCCCAAAGTGCTTTACAATACCAACCATCCACCCATTCATACACACATTCATACACCGGTAGCGGCAGACTGCCATGCAAGGCGCTTTCCAGTCCTACCGGGAGCAACTCGGGGTTAAGTGTCTTGCCCAAGGACACAACGACACATGGTGTGTGGAACTGGGATTCGAACCGCCAACCTTCCGATCGGTGGACGACTGCCATTACCACTACGCCACGGCCGCCCACATCCAGTAGTGGACCAAAAGGCCACCAAATATTTCGGCTACAGACACCCTCACTCTGTCAAATTCAGTCAAACCTGATCAGGCCTTTGTGTACGTACCTTAAATGTGAGAGTTTGTGTTAGGCGTTCATGTAGGTTGACTAATTTGCCTCTTTATGTCAGATGTTTGATGTTTTAGAAACTTCATTTAGATGGATCATGCATTTAGATCCAAATAATCTCAATAATTTTCGCCCCATTTCAAATCTTCAATTCATCTCCAAAATTCTTGAAAAAACAGTAGCTGCTCAACTTCATGCTCATCTGTCTTGCAATAATTTATATGAACAATTTCAATCTGGTTTCCGTCCGCTCCACAGTACTGAAACTGCACTCATAAAAATCACCAATGACCTTCTCCTCGCTGCCGACTCTGGTTTATTATCCATACTCCTTCTGCTTGATCTGACTGCAGCCTTTGACACAATTTCACACAAAATTCTTCTGGACAGACTTTCCTCTCTTGGCATTGTAGATACACCTCTCGACTGGTTCCATTCATACCTTTCTGGCCGCACTCAGTTTGTTCAATTAAAATCATCCACGTCTCATCCTGTTTCCGTTACCTCAGGTGTTCCACAAGGCTCAGTCCTGGGACCCTTGTTGTTTATCATTTACCTTCTCCCTCTTGGTTTCATTTTTCGCAAACATCATATTCAGTTTCACTGCTACGCAGATGACACCCAACTCTATCTTTCAACCAAACCTAATTCTGCACTTCCACCTTCGTCCCTCACTGATTGTCTGCTTGAAATAAAACACTGGTTCACTTTAAATTTTCTTAAACTAAATTGCAATAAAACAGAACTTCTTTTAATTGGAACTAAATCAATACTAAACAAACTTCATAGCTTCTCCATTCCAGTTGATAACTCTTCCATCTTTCCCTCCCATCAGGTTAAGAGTCTGGGTGTCATCTTTGATAGCACCCTCTCTTTCTCTTCCCATGTCAATAATATCACTCGGTCAGCCTACTTTCATCTTCGAAACATTAATCGTCTCCGTCCTTCCCTCACTCCTCACTCCACTGCTGTTCTGGTTCACAGTCTAGTCACCTCTCGTTTAGATTATTGTAATTCTCTTCTTTTTGGCCTACCCCAGAAAACCCTTCGTAAATTACAACTGGTCCAAAATTCAGCTGCCCGTATCATTACACGGACCCCCTCAATCCATCACATCACACCTGTTTTAAAACAGCTTCATTGGCTTCCCATCCCATATCGCATCAATTACAAAATACTCCTCCTTACATTCAAAGCTGTCCACAACCTTGCTCCTCCATACCTTTCAGACATTATTCACATTGCTACACCTGCTCGTACCCTCAGATCCTCTTCTTCCATCCAGCTCATTGTTCCCATTGCCCGTCTTGTTACTATGGGGAGCAGAGCATTCAGCTGCTCTGCTCCCCAGCTCTGGAACTCACTCCCACCTGATATTCGCAACACAGACTCATTGCCACATTTCAAAGTCAAACTCAAAACTCACCTGTTTAAAGTAGCCTATGCATGATAACAACTGCATTGTCTTATTTTTTATTTTATTTTTTATTCATTTTACTTGTTTTTTCTGTGTTTATAATGTGTCTGGTTTATTTTTATTTTTATGATTGACAATGTAAGGTGACCTTGAGTGCCAAGAAAGGCGCCTACAAATAAAATGTATTATTATTATTATTATTCATAGCTGAGAACAGTACACTGCAGTCTCAACTCTTCCCCTGCCCCCAAACATCTGAATACAAACTTGAGATAACTTGAATGACATTTACTCACATTTTTTAGGCTTTTGTTGGTAATAGGTCCTATATAGATTTTTTTAGAGTTGCATTCGGGCCCAAAAAAGCTGACCTGACCCGGCCCCAATCCGTAGCCCTCATTTCTGAACCCCACCCGTCCCGACGAATTAACAGTAATTAAAGGTCCGAACCCCCCAAAAAACTGACATTTCTAATTAAGCTTTGACTGCTTGTATAGTTATTAAGGGTTGGTTGATGCGTGCGGTTGAATAAAAGGGGCAGAAGATCGGAGCTAAGTGGGTGTTTGCCCTTTGATGTCCATCAAAGTGCATTAAATCCATGCTTCTGCCTGCATTCTGCATTATTCAGACATGGACCCTGCTCTGACATGTCTGCTTTGGGATCTCACCTGTTTGGGTCATCGACTGCACGCGTCTGCTGAGTGCAGCGGCTGAACGTCCATTTGGGCAATGGATTGCTTCCTGGCAGTACTGGTAGTCCCATCTGAAACTTAACAGAACTTTATTTGACCTCTTTCAAAGCCGGTCAGCTCGCTGTGAAATGGCCGTGTGCGGCTGGTGATAGCATGGCAAGCAATGTTACCATATAATTGGATTGTATGGGAAGCCATGTTGCAATATAATTGGATTGTATGGGAAGCCATGTTGCCATATTTTGGATCGTCAGCTACGCACATCCGCTGATGCAATCAAGAGCCCGACACTGACCTGGCCCGCCCATCCAGCACATGGCCTGGATTAGAAACGACAGCTCTAATTTCTTTGGTGCTGCTTAGCTACTTGCACATTGGTTAACTATCATCCACCTCAGTTTCAGCAGGAAATCTTAAAATGTTTTCTGTTTCACCTCTGATTCAAGAAGTTTCCATTTGGAGCAAGATATTGTAATTTTCTTGGACGGCTCATAATTGTTGGGTACCTGTGCTTTTTAGGTTTACATCACAGTTCAGCTCGTGATGGTAAATTAGATGGTAAATCATCTTGTTGTTTATTTTGTAAATAGAAGATACAGTTTCTTCTGGGTATCACTGGTGGGATTCTTGGTACTACCAGATTGTACCACAGTTTGAGAACCAGGGGTCTATAAAATTATTAGTATAATCTAAAAGCTGTCATCTAAGTGTCTGTCCTCTGGATGTGTGCATCCTGGTTGTTTGAGTTGAACTGTTCCTTTGTTTACCACCTCTGTTTGCTTGGGTTAGTGATGATCAAATCTCATTCTTTTGATATTAGAGTCTCATTTCTTGTGTTTTTGTTAACTCTTAAGTTGTTCGCTCTTGTTTTTACCGATATTTTCATTGCATAGTCAGTTATCCTTATACCTTTTCCTGCTCCTTATTAACTTGCCAGCATCACCTGATGGCTTCATTATCTCCAGCGGTATTTAATCTTTTATCTTTTTCTTTTTTATATAATTTTTTTATGAAATGTGTTTAGTCCCATTTCTTCTTATGATGTTTAAAAAATAAGTTCAGTTCTGTCTCTATCTGCTTGTTTCGTCCTCTCTCCGTGGATTGTGTCAGGACGAGGCTCTTGAGATGATACGTGATTGTTTTCTGTACAAAACCTCCTGTGTTCTGGTGTTTCTGCCTCATAGTAGTGTATTTGTTGGCAAACATACTCCTCTAGTGCTTTACTATGAAGTGGGTGACGACACCTCAGTGTTTTCGTCCAGTTGCGGTCGTCATGCAGTTGCTTCAGCTTGAGCTGGACAGTAGTGTCCTGTCATGAGCACACAGAAGGAGCTGTTTTCATTGCACAGCATTATCAGCCTCTGTCTTTACGTTGGCTGTCTGCAGCTGCAGGAGGAGCTCTCAGGATGTCTGTCGTTGTGCACCAACCCTGCTCCAGTGTTTTGTAAACACTTTATTTAGCCGTGCCATCATATTGCATCAGTTTTCAACTCCCCCTCCCATGCAAGCTCACACAGCCTCCGTTTAACTTTGCACATTTGTGTTTTCCTTAGATTATCAGCGAATCCTTCAGAGGCACAGGTGGGATGGAGTCTCGCAGCCTGAGTGGCTCGGATGTCAGGATGCGGAGGGGCTACATGGTACCACCCTGTCCCAGAGACAGCCAGGACAACCTGTTTGGAGTCAGGGTGCAGGTTCAGGGCATTCAAGGTCAACCCTATGTGGTTTTGAATAGTTCCTGCCAGGAGAACCACAAGGACATTTCTGTCATAACTCACCAGGCAGGGTACAACCCAGGAGTGGTGAGAAGATCTGTGGATGGAAGGCAGCCTCCGTCTGAGACACAAAGAACTGGACATTCCTCCATGTTTTATAATCAGAAACACCCAGAGACCCCGCGACCGTGTGACTCTGAAAGTAACAACTGTGTCACTCCTTCCCAAACAGCCTCAGCTTTTGGGTCCGGACAGCCACACACACCTCCTGTAGCCAAACCAAGGATCCCTCTCCCTGCTGAGGGTCCAGCAGTAGACCCCGCTGAGGTGATCCAGAATGAGAGCCTTCCCTCAGGTGGGCACGCTGACCTACAGTCCCCAAACTCAGTGGACACAGACTCCATCATGTCTGTTGGGAAGCTGATAAGCCAGTTCAACACCAGCCTGCGCAGAGGAAGGGGTTCAAGGAGCAGACTGGATCCAGAAGCTTGTCGACGGTCCCGCAGTGTGGACAGCAGTCGCATCTCAGACTCCTCCTCGTCCTCTTCGTCCAGCAGAACCTCTTCTCTGAAGGGCAGTAGAGGAGAAACCTCAGGCGGGGTCTATCCTCCAGGGTCAGCCAGAGCTCGACTCCTCACTGGACAGTCCACCTTGACGAACAAAGTGGAGGAGAACCAGCCTGGTGCACTGTTCAGAAATCATCACGGCAAGGAGATGGTTTTACAGCAGACTGCAACACATGCTCAGAAAGCAGAGAACCCCTCTACCTTCAGGCCCCGCGTCGACCAGACAGATGGATCTGAAGACAGAGACGCACCGGTAAAGAGTTTGTCTTGAGAGCAAAGTTTACATTTATCATGATGTGTTTATTCGCTGATGTGTTTTCTAACCAGGTAACTCCTGATCTTCTGAAAGGGCAGCAAGAGCTCTCAGTAGATCCACCTGAAGACACAGCAAAGCAAATACTGTTCATTTACCTGAAGAACGGGTAAGTAAAGGTTTATGTGTTTTTCAACGTACCATTAAGGTGCACCTGTGCCTATAATCAGAGATTTCAACTCTTGAGTTGAAACAAGGCAACGGTCTTTGGACAATACACCCATCAGCACCCTAAACTACATTTAATCTTTTTGTTTGTTATGTGACTTAAACCTTGCACAAAGGAAAAAAACAAAACCGGTGTTTTGAATTATGTCTTGACATTTTGCACAAACGTCCTGTAGATCAACAAGCTATAACTTGTGGCTAAACAAGATGCTGGCTCTTGTTTTCTGTGCTTCAACAACAACAAAACATTGAAACTCTTCATCTGTTAGTGTGAGTCAAGCCAAAAGTGGATTGAAAAATGTTTTGTTTTGTTGAACCAAAATAGGTGTTTTGTTTAGAAAAGGAAAAACTCAGGTAAAGTAACCTTGACTATAAAGCATGGCAGAGTAAGCATCATGGTTGAGACCTGTTTGCTGATACTTGTTGAATGAACAATGATTGTAAATTGTTAGTACAATTATAAAGTAAAACATCAAGAACTAAATGTCAAAAGAACATGGGTCATTCTGTAAGAGTTTAGAACATCTGAGGGATACCAGTTGCCAGTTACAGTACTTGGGTTGCCAAGTCAAAATCAAGTCAGGTTAAAAATAAAAAAAAGTTTAAAAAATGTATATACAGTATACAGTATATATATACACATATACACACACACATATGTGTGTGTGTGTGTGTGTGTGTGTGTGTGTGTGTGTGTGTGTGTGTGTATATACCAGTAAATAGATAAACCACTATATAGATATTAGCAAACTGACCACCACTATAATTTGAGGAAAAAATTCTTTCTAATTTTTCCATTATTTCATTTTATATTTTTATTATTTTAAGTATAGTTCCCACAAATGATTATGGTGGCAAAAATGAATTTATGGTGGCCAAAGATTAATCTTTGGTGACCAAAAGTGAATTGATTGTGGCCAAATATTAATTTATGGTGGCCAAATATTAATTTATGGTGGCCAAAGATTATTCTATGGTGGCCAAAGATTATTCTGTGGTGGCCAAAGATTATTCTATGGTGGCCAAAGATTATTCTATGGTGGCCAAAGATTAATTATGATGGCCAAAGATTATTCTATGGCGATCAGATATTAATGTATGGTGACCAAAGCCACCAATGGCCACTCCTGGTTCTGCCACTGTCTGCTCATGGATAAAATGTCTCGCTCCACTCACCAGGATCTGTCACTCTGCACCGCCTCGGACAAGAAAAACAATTAAACTTGAAAACTAAAACATTCCCTGTTCAAATTCCTCATGAGAGACATCGGTGTACCACTTCATATTGGTGATGAGTTTGAAGTGACTGTACAGAGGGGTCAGAATCCAGCTGCTGTTCCAGCTGTGTGCTGGAAGTGCTGGAAGTGTACAGAGTAGTCAGGAATGCAAAGCATGAATGTGTTTTCACTGATAAAATAATTGCTTCATGTGGAAACATTTAAACATTTTCCAAGGCTTTGTGCTGATGTGAGCACTATGTTGAAGCAGAGCTAATATCTGTTCACTAAAAGGTCAAGGGGGGATTTAGGTACATTATCTTCTCATGCACTCCTCTTAAATCTATGTTCACGTACAGTAGAAGCTGGAAAAAATGTAACTTTACCTCTAGGCCCTCTCTCTATCATATCACTCTGTGAACTCATTACTTTGCTCCTCAGGACGACTGATGATGACTCCACCACCCTGAGAAAAGTCAAACTCCTGCTTGAGAAGATCAACAAGCTGAAGTGGAGAACTGCTGAGAGTGTGGAGGAGGAGGAGAGGGTGAGATATTTACCAAGGGGAACAGCACAATTTGACTCATCCTCCTGATAACATTGTTGTTGTTGGATTTTGTTTTATAGGACCATGAAACAAAGATAAGTTTCCTGCAGGAGAAACACACAGCTCTGGAGAAAGAAGTGGGTCAGTTAAAGCAGAAACTGGAAACTGAGATCAAGGTGGGACGTTAACTCCACATGCAGCTGCTTCATCTCGTACCAACTCACTTCTTGCTCCTGTCACTGATACTGTATGTTGCTGTGTTTGCTTTGTCCTTCGGTGCAGAATGAGATGACTTTAGCCAAGGCTTTTGAAAAAGCCAGGACTGAGAAAACGCAACTCCAGGAGGAGAAGACCACAAGTCAAACAGAGCTCAGCAAACTGAGAGAAAAGCTGTCTGAAGCGGAGGCACAGCTTCAGTCCACCAAACAGGAGTAAGGATGTGAACTTCAGCTCATTCAGTAAAGTTCTGCTTAGCCAAGACACTGGAGAAAAGCTTTTTCATTTAAATAACCTAAAGTGTGGGCAGCTGCTGCCTCATTTTCATTTCCCTTCTTGGTAACGGATCAGGCATGCACATGCATGGTCGACTGCAGAATGTTCAAAGATGACATATATTAAACAATTCAAACTGGTTGACCGATTGGTCTATCAATAAAAAAAACTTTCACATACTGTTTATCAACATATTAACCATCCATCCATTTTCTTTACATTCCAGCTTGTGGGTCGCTGGTGCTTATCACCAGCAGTCACTGTGAGAGAGGCGGGGGACACCCTGGACAGATCACAAGTCCATCACAGGGACACACAGAGACAATCATTTACTCCCTCTCTCACACCTGGGGACAACAATTTATAGCTAATTTACCTAAACAGTCATGTTTTTATTCTGTGAAGAAGCAAAACGAGAATTACCCAGAGAAGACCCAGGCATGCATGAAGCGAACATGCAAACTCCACCCAGAAAGACCCCCATCTGGGAGGGGATCCTGTAACCTTCATGCTGAGAGACAACAGCTCTGACTGTGCTGTTGTGCCACCCAAATACAAACGATATGAAACACAAATCATGCATCTAACCCTCAGAGCTCAGTCAAACTAAGCCTCTGCTAAACAGCTTTGTTCGTTCAGGTGAACTGTGATGTTTAATCTTATTAATCTCGCTGGTGAAGATTCTCAGTCGTCCAGGACATGATAAATCAAAAAGGCGTTCAATACAAGATCAACTGGACTTTATTTGTAACAGAAAACGTTTCGACTCCCATCCGGGAGGCTTTCTCAATTCCATGAACAACTGTGAGAAGTTTGGAGTTATAACAGAACCACGCACCATCATATGTAAATTTCAAGCTGAGGTAACACATACATGTAAATTGACAGATCACACCTTAACAGTAGGGGGTTCCCTTGAGGTCTCTGACAGAAGACACAACACTGTATGTAAATTGACAAAAAACAACTCCCAACCAACAAACAGAGGCTTCTCAAAGAAATTTGTTAGTCTAATTTACAGACAAGACACCTCTGTTCCCATCCGGTGTAAAACGTTTCGGAATCAGTTCCAAAGCTGAGTTATAAGTCTTGGAAAGCTGAAATCTCAGGCCTCCTCCTCTGTTGAGAGAAGGTTTTTCTCTCTTAACATTAGCCGTGTTTCCATCAAGGTTTCTAGCTGCGCAATTTGAAATAGCGCAGCAGAAAAGCTTAATGGAAACGGCAAATTGCGAGGTTACTTCCTGAATTACGCTAAAAAGTTTTTACGCTCGCTTGAGGTGGTTTTTGGGATTTGAGATGCGCTAAACGACAAATGGAAACACATTTTCCGACTCATTTCTGACGTAGCGAAAATTCACGTCACGTGACGTTCAGCTGTTTCCGCTCCGGACAACATGTAACATCGCTAAAACTAGTTGGCATGACAGAATAAATACAACTCGCCCGATAGCAACACGTACCTGAAATATTCTCTCGATTTTGACGAGATGTGTGGCCGGGTTCTGTTTTCAACCGCTACTTCCTGTTTACTGTAGACATGCGCAGTGCTGACGTCTGACGTAATGACGCTGACGTCTGACGTAATGACGCTGTGCGCGGCTTGGTAGAAGCGCTTCAAGCCAGTAGATGGAAACACTTCTGATCTGCATTAATTTGTATTTACATATTTGCGAGGTAGCTCAAAATACGAAATGAAAATGGATGGAAACACAGCTATAAACAGCTTCCTTCACACCTCTCTCAAACCATCTGTGCTCTCGGTTCAAAATTTGCACATTCTGGTCTTCAAAAGAGTGACCCTTGTCCGTGAGGTGGAGGTGAACAGCTGAGTTTTGTCCAGAGGAGGTTGCTCTCCTGTGTTGAGACATTCTTTTGTGGATGAGCTGCTTCGTTTCTCCAATGTAACGGTCTGAGCAGACCTCGAACTCTAAACTTCTCACAGTTGTTCATGGAATTGAGAAAGCCTCCCGGATGGGAGTCGAAACGTTTTCTGTTACAAATAAAGTCCAGTTGATCTTGTATTGAACGCCTTTTTGATTTATTAATCTCATTAAAGGTTCAGTATGTAATTTCTGGAACACGCTGGAACTTAGGAAAATTTTGAACAGAGACACGTTTCTGGTCCCTCCCCCTCAGAGCCATATATGGCTCTGTTACCCCTTGCTCTGCTGAAATTCAAATTCAAGCTCTGTTTTTATTGGCTGATTCAAATTCAAGCTCTGTTTTTATTGGCTGATTCAAATTCAAACTCTGTTTTTATTGGCTGGTTAACGGCGTGTCACTGTGGCTTTTTAGAAATGCTTTTAGAGAAGCAAGGGGACAATAGTTTTTTTCAGAGATTACTTGTCTAAAATCAGTATGTCAGGAGGTAGTGAGAGAGTGAAGAAATATGTTAAAAATATATTGTTAGAAAAGTTACATACAGCTCTGACAGCAGCTTAAAATACAGTTGTTGGTATTTTTTTTTGTGTGTTTTTTTTTGTGGGGCATGGACAGTTTTCTTCCTCCAAAGAGGCTTGAGAGAGTGGTGAAGAGAGAGTGGTGAAGGCTGCACAGAAGTCTGTGGGAGTCAGTCTCCCCACCATCACAGACATTTACACCTCCAGATGCAGAAAAAGAGCCACCTGCATCATGAAAGACCTCACTCACCCAGCACACTCACTCTTTGCACCACTCCCCTCGGGACGGAGGTTGAGGAGCATCAAATGTAGAACCACTAGACTGAGGAACAGCTTCTACCCTGAGGCTGTCAGACTCATGAATAAATAAATAATAAGAATAAACACTGCAAAATGTCACATCATGCTGATACTGATCTGTTTCTTGTTGCTGCGTTCATCTGTGACCATCTGCTCATGTTCGTGCTGCTGTTTATAATGATGTTTTTCTACTACATTAGGGCTTAGTGTATTACTAGCTGATGTGATGTCTCTCTTAGTTAATCCTAGATGTTATTATTGTATTTCTCTTGCATTTGTTGTTGGATGTAACTGGGACCCTGTGTACATAATCTCGTTTTCAACACATGTACTACATGCGGTGCAAATGACAATAAATTCTCTCTGACTCTGACTCTGACTCTGACTTGATGGAAAACTTTGAGAACCACTGGACCTAAAAGATGTGCAATAGGTTAACTTTCTTATCTGTGACATTAACAGACTGAATCAGATGAGGACAGAAAAAGAAAGGTCCAAGGCTCAGATGAAAGACCTTCAGCAGCAGCTCTCTGAGATGCACGATGAGTTGGACCAAGCCAAGAAGACGGATTTGATCAACACAGAGAAAGAAGTCCTTCTTAAGGTAACATCAAACCACAAAGTGACTCTAAATCAGCAGCAGCTGCACAGAGTTTGACCCAACTTGACATTTTCTGTTTGATGGCCGTCTGTCAGGACCTGGCACAGCTCCGTATGGACTTCCAGGACATGCTGCAAATAAAGGAGGAGCAGGAGGAGCTGCTGCACCACACAGAAAGACAGTTCAGTGCCCTGAAGGGGGCACTGAAGGAGGAGGTGGAGACTCACGATCAATACACGGCTGCTTTGAAGGAGGAATATGAACAGGAGCTCGAGAAGCTGCTGAGGGACTTGGAGCAGTCTAAGGAGGTGAGGGGAAATATTTGCTCTGGTGCAGACGGTTGGAGCCAGATTGATCTCGACTGTAATCGTCTTCATCCCGTCCTGCAGAGCAACGCTCTGCTGGGTCATGGGAAGGCTGAGGCCGAGGAGGAGAGAGGTGCAGTGAAGCTGCAGTTGAAGGAGCTGATCCAGGAGCGGGACCATCTGAAGGGAAAGGTCCGAGAACTGAACAACAAGGTGGAGCAGCTGAGTCAGGCCATCCAGGAGTTCAAGACCACAGAGAGGCTGATGGAGCAGAGAGCAAAGCAGCTGGAGGTGGGGGCGTGGAGGAGCAGAACACCTGGAACTGTTACATTACATTATACTGGAATGTTCCGTGTCTTTGTGTTTGTTTAGCAAAATATCTCATAAACCCGTGGACAGCGTTTAATGAAACGTTCAGAAAGTAACACTTGGATTTTTATGTTCAG
Source organism: Garcialebias charrua (assembly GCA_038048925.1). Taxonomy (NCBI): domain Eukaryota; kingdom Metazoa; phylum Chordata; class Actinopteri; order Cyprinodontiformes; family Rivulidae; genus Garcialebias; species Garcialebias charrua. The sequence continues at coordinate 11,071 of JBBPBX010023164.1, read as the reverse complement.
CTGATTACCTTTTGGAGCCAACTGAACTCAATATGGCCGCCACAGCACGCGAACACCTGCAAACACAATATTGGCTATAAGTGAGTCAGTGATACAATTATTGATCCAAAATGTGGTGCAGCAGTGGAAGAGACTCACGCTATGAGCATTGCACACGCTCTCTGCTGAAAACTTTGGCATTAGATGTTGGAGTCAACTGTTGGTCTGTTAGCATAATATCTGATGAACCATATATTTTAATGAATTCAACCACTGGATGTGCATTAACAACTGATTGACGTCTAGAGCTGAGATGACCATTACAGCTAATCACACTTAGCCAACACGTAAATGTTTACAACTTTACAGATATTGAGCTAAAATGTTGGTGTTGCAGTAAGAGAATCAAAACAGCTGCTTTTCAAGACGTTCAGGTGTTTTCAGGGGATAAAGTTAAAACTGACATGAGATGCATTGGACAGTTTGCAACATCTAAAGCCAAGGCCTTTTTTCTATAGATGCTTTCAGTCACGGATGATGTTTTTGCTTCCTGCTCCTCTTTCCTCAGAGGGAGAAGCTCCAGGTGGAGGAGGCGCTGAAGGACGTGAGGAGGAACGAGGACGAGCTCAGTCAGTCCAACCAGTCCCTGCTTTCTCGCCTGGAGGACACGCAGGTAACAAGACGCACACGCACAGAACAAACAGCACGACGTCGGTTTGGAAACTGACGCTTTCGTCTCTGTTTTCAAGAGCAAGCTGAGCAAACTCAACCAGGAGCACAGGGAGTTAAAGGAGAAGCTCAAGGAGGAGCGAAAACAAATGGAGGAGCTGTGGAAGACAAAAACAGAGCTGGAGGATGAGAGGAGACTGCAGGACAGGGCCATGGAGCAACTGCAGAGAAAGGTGAGGGGTGCTGGTTTCTTTAGTTACTGTGCACATTTCTGGAGCCAGATGATGTTTGGACGTCTGTTTTGTTCNTCTCTAAATGGTTTTAAGAATCTTTTGGAATCCTGGCAAAAACCATTGCAGATATGTTCTTGTTTTTGATTTTGTACATCTACCTTGTGGTGTTTTGCTAGTTTTGATACTTTGCATTTCACTTTGTATTTCACTTTGTATTTCTCTCTTATGTTTTTCTGTTGTTTGTTGTTTAAGGAAATTCTATCATTGCTGTTCATCATTCTTTAGTTTGTAGCAGGTCGCTTTGTAAATGAGCCCTCAAGGCTCAATGAGATTTACCTGACTAAATAAAGGTTGAATTGAATTGAATTGAATTTGTTCAGCATAAAGTCTGAGCCCTGTGACTAAATATCATGGAGTGTGAAGCGTCTACAGATGTGCTTCAGAACCTGATCTCACATTGATTACTTACGAACAAAAATATCAAAATCTATTGGAGTACTATATAAAGTGAAGGAGTTATTTAATGACAAAGCCCTGCTTCTGTTATATAATACATTAATTCTTCCTCATTTGACTTACTGTATTGCAGTTTGGGGTAAAGCTTGCAAGACAATTACAAATCCGGTTTTTATTTTACAAAAAAAGAGCTATAAGAATTATCGTTAGAAAAGACTACACCCATCAAATATATTGTTTTGTAAATTGAAAATTTTGAAATTCTATGAATTGGTTGATTACAACATTTTAATATTTATGTAAAGCCCACAAAAACGCATTACCTTCCAATATTCAAACTAAATTTGTTAAAGGAGAGAGTTGTTATTTTTTAAAGCGGATAGAAATGTTTGTGAAGCCACGGTTTTGAACTTGCTTGAAGGAAAGATGTACTTTAATCCAGGGTATAGGTTTATGGAATGGTTTGGAGGATGACCTTAAAAATGTCAGATCTCTGTGTATAATTAAGAGAAAGATTAAAACTAGTTTTTTGAAGGTATATGATCAAGTATAATTGAATCTAAAGAAACTGCTGTTTGAGTTGATGTGTTTTTCTTTTTAGTATTACTTTTATTGTATATTATATTTTGTTCAAGAAAATATTTTTAGGATAAAAGGAGCAGACATCATAAGATTTATTTTTCTTCTGCTACCTTTCATTTTGATTTATGTTTTATTGTAAAAAAAAAAGTATTTTAAATGAAATGAATACATTTGTTTGGAATTGGAAAGTAAGATCAGCAGAAACAGCAGATGATGTGTACGCTTGCAGCCTCTTGATGTGTCCACAGACGTCAACTTATCTGAGCCCTGTGCTTATCTGCCCGCTCAGATGACTAACATCATGGAGGAGTGTGAGGCGTCTACAGATGTGCTTCAGAACCAGGTCGACGAGGCCAGAGAGAGGAGTCAGAGGGAGGTGGCTGAGCTGCGGAGACAGCTGCAGGAAAAGGGAGCAGAGCTGGAGAAAGTCAGACATGCAGCCAAGAAACTGCAGGAAGAGGTGCGGCCCCCGTCACAATGAAAATACAGCGTGTAGTCACCCAACACAGTTTCAGATGGACTCCATCCTGATGACTCAGACATCATGTTTCTCTGTGTGCTGTTCTCTGCTCAGCTCCTTCCTCTGGAGGAGGACCTGCGGAGGTGCCACAGGGAGCAGCAGGAGGCCCAGCTGAGGGGCCGGCAGCTGGAGCAGAGGGTGGAGGAGCTGGAGGAGAAGAACGCCGCCGTGGTGGAGGAGCGAGAGCGGCAGATCAAACTCATGGAGGTGAAGTTTCACTAAAATAACTGCGTGGATGTGAATAAAATGTGAAACGTGAAAATATGCATCACATTATTCTTTGTGTTCAAACATATCGAAACAGAAATAAAGTAATAAATAAAGATAAATAAAATAAAACATGTTTGAAAAAGGAGTGGGAAGAAGTACAAACTTATTTAATCACATCAATTTACTAATAAGTTCTGTTTCCTTATTCTAGATTACACAGTGAGTTCAATAGGACAATAATCAATTTACCGTATTTTCCGTAATATAGGTTGCACCGGAATATAGGTCGCATTGTCGAATTATTGCCAAAAATTTGGAAAAATCCATATACAGGTGAC
>JBBPBX010023163.1:9938-40767 GCA_038048925.1 Garcialebias charrua | reverse complement strand
TATGTGTGTGTGTGTGTGTGTGTGTGTGTGTGTGTGTAAACTTTTAAATTGACATTTCTCTTCTTTTCGTTTTGCCAAGATCAACAAATACATTTTCTGGGTAATGAGTCTGAAATTAAAATTTTGCCACAAACCGCTGCAGTTTGACCTGCAAGGACACGCTTGTGATGAAGTAGGGGCAAAGTAAAATGCTTAGTTTTTGATAAAACTGAGTTCTACTTTTGAGCTTTTTTCCCCTCTGCTTTTATTTAAAAAAAAACTTTATTTTTAAGTGGAAATTGGAACAAGAAAACAATCATGAAAACCTTTTAACAATTATATTTAAGTAAATTTTTGTTAATTTATGGTCTTTAATTTCTTAGTATACGATATTCTTGGTATAAAACTGGCATGGTAGCCGGTGATGACCTGTATTTATGTCTGAAACTACATTAGGGATTAAAAACATGTAAGCTCAATCATCCAGGTAGATGACAAGAATATAATTTAAATCATATCATTCTGTGAGTAGCAAGTTATTCATCTGGCCTAAAACATTTGATTGTTGTACAAGATGATTGATTGTTTTGGATGGGTGTGTTCTGGACGTGTTTAAAGCTTACTTTCTTGAATATGTGTGCAAAAACTGTTTTAAAAGCAGTAATAGTTTTTTTCAGGTTTGATTTGATCATGGTTTTCATTTCAGATACTTACTTCATACTCTTTAGAATTTTTAATTTTTATAGCTATTGTTATTTTATTTGTTTTAGGGGGAGCCATTGTAAAATAATAGTCCCACTTTTGGCATTCAGGTAGAAATCTCAGACTCTATTTCAGGATAAGAGGACATATTGCCTAACAAAGTATTTTGTTCTCTTCCTTCTAGAGTCTGCTCTGACATGTCACCCCCACAGCTGTCTTTTAAATGGAGATGAGACCTGCAGTGTATTTGCATGAGCATTGATCCCAGAAGAGCCGAAGTTTCGGAGTGGATGAAGCAGATTCAGCAAGGATTCTCTTGATTAACTCCCTCATATGCTCATTTAACTCAGTGTTGAAGGCCACGGAGGGACGAGCAGCATCATTTAACGGGAAGAAAACGTTCAGAAATTAAAAAAAAATATATATATAGAAAGGCCTGGCATTTCTTGACAGAAATGCACATCACCCGCTACCTGTCATGTCAGAGTGTCAAATTAAAATGGTATGTGTAGAAATGTAGCCATTTTGGCCACACCATGAAAATAACATTCAACCTGGAGAGACTCACACGGAGAGGGAGAGGAAAATTAAAAGGTTAAATTGACAAGAGTTCTTTGGTGCTCGGGCACCGGCGGAGGACATGCATGCCGAACCGCTGTGAGCTTGAATGTCCGGCACAGGGAGATAGATTGTGGATATTGAATTAAAAGAAACATGTTTTCCCACCACTTCTTTGATTCAGTTAAATTAATTCAATCCAAGTCTATAACAGTCTCAAAATGTCACCAAAATCACTCTGTCCCTCTAAAATCTTTCAGAAAATCGCAAAAGTGTATTGAATCGTATTGTTTGCTGAATATCGCAATATATATCGTATTGTGAGCAGAATATCGTGTATCGTATTGTGAGATTATAGTATCACTACAGCCCTATTTCAGAGCCATAATGAAGGGGAAAAATTGTTAATTTCCTATTTTGGACTTCTGGTGAAGCCATTTCCTCCGTTTCTCCCTCCCTCCTCCGGATTCTCCATTTGTTTACATTGTAAAATCGCCGTCCATAAAACAGCTGCTTTTCCACAGCTTCTGCCTGTTTCTGCCTGTCCAGCTTGCTCCAACAAGTTTTGTTTTTTGAATGTCCAGAACGCCAGACTTAGCTTTTTTAGAGAGTACAGGCAGCTGTGGCCTCACAGCTAGCAAAACGGGAAACCGGAAACTGCCGGAAACTGCGTAAATCGGTTTCAAAATAAAATATTTCAAAATAATATATATTTTTTATCTATGGAGATGCGTGTCATAACCCCGAAATGTCGTAACTTGAGGCCATTGTAAGTCGAGGACTACTAGGAAAGTTAGGAGTTGAGCCAAGTCGCAAGCATAAGAAATGATATTTCTTTCTGCGCACCAGGCTTCGAAAATGTGCCACTTCTGTGCGTATAGAGACTGTGTTGACCCGGCACAGGCATTTTGTATGGTTTTCACCACATTCTCTGGTAGGCCCGAAGCCATCAGCCAGTCCTTTTCAGCTAACAGGCTGGAATTAATTCCAATTCCTGGCCTAAGCGGCTGGACTACGACTTCCTGTGTGAGCCTTTGAGGGTCAACCATGTTGGGGAGAGGGCCTCCACATTGATGTGTTAACAGACTGCACTGATCGAGTCTCCTCGAAGACAGATGAAGTCTATTAATTTTATTAGATTGAGTTAGAGCAGGAAAGCTATTATTTACCTCCAAAATAGGATTTGTTGGATTGAGGGGTTGCTGTTTTTGTAAACGAGCAGATCTCCTAACTCCAATTGGTGTCTCACCAGGTGGGATAATGTTGTGTGGGAGCAAGTCTGATGCAGCTTTGTGAGGAAAGTCACGTGCTGCTCGTTCACCGCTTGAGCGTTGCATGTCCTTCATGAATGATAAAAGGACCGTTGCAACGTGTGAACGTGGAGATGGTCCTTTGTGACCGGCAGACTTGAGATCATTTGTTGATAAGGAGCCCAGTTTCCTTTCAAAATCAGGAAGAAAAATCTGGTTTGACTCCGATCCGTTCACACACACAGTAGCGTGATCACAGCCACTGTTTTGAGAGTGTGAAATTTGTGTCCGCCTTGGGGCATCCGACGTGCTCTCCTGTGGTGCGAACATGTCACGTGTTCGTCTGGTTATGGTATTGGCCGGCCCCTTGTTCACGATGGAGCGGGAGCTGGAACACGTGTCCTCTCCCACCTGTCTTTGCGAAAGGTGGAGGGTCTGTTCGCAGACGCCTCTGGGTCTGTCCTCTGGAGACAGGTCCTGAGGCACCCTGCTAGGGCTTATTGAGTAGACTGACACCCCATGAGCCACGAGGGAGGGGAATGTGCCCCCCCCCCTTTATGAAGGCTGACAGGCCAGGGAGGCCCGTACTGTTGACATTATATGTGTTGATGTGTTTTTTTTTTGTTCGTCAATAAAACAGGGATGTGCTGTTTTTCTGAGTTTTATTCGTGCTTATGTGCAACGACAAACATGATTTGATGTCACTCACAGCAGGGAGAACATGGTTTGTGCATGCAACAGAATTATCAGCCATTTGTACTTTGCTACAAATAAAGTCTGAACAAGGTGCGACCATTCCCGTTACCATGTGGGCGGGTGGTCGTATAAAATGTAAACGTGGGCCTGGTTCATCAGGCACATTTTTGATGAGTGTCCTGGTTTGCCGAGGAGGCCCTGTGCCTGCTCGCTTGGCGTAGGACAAACCTGTTTTTGTTCCATGCGTGCTTGGAGCGAGATTGGCTTGGCACGGGTCTCTGCTGAGGTTCATCCTCGTATGCTGGCCGCTTCTGCGGTGGCGCACGTGTCGTCGAGCAGTGCCGCGGCTGTGCAGGCCTGCCTCCAGCAGGCTCCCTGGGGGGGGGCGCGAAATTCCGACGGGGAATGCCCACCCTGAGAGCTTCAGCCTGCCTGTGCCTTTGGTCTAGCTTGGTCTGGATTCGCTCCAAAGTCTGACCAAATAGCCCCTCCGTCTCTATCGAGTGGTAGAGAAAATGCACCTTTTGTCCCTCCGGTAAATCCGTCAGCGCCATCCACAGGTGGCGGATCGCGATGACCACTTCCGCCATACCTCTGCCCTGAGCCACAGCAGCTGTCCCCATCATACAGAGAACAAAGTCTGTTGCTCTGCGGGCTTTATCCAATAAGTTTGTAGCAGCTTGCTTATCCGAGGTTACCTGCAGTTGTTGGAGTTTTTCCGCAAGGTAAGCCTGCATCATCGCGGATGCCTTCATGGTGCGTGCCACGAGTCCTTGGGCTCTGTAGCACTTCTTGAGAAGAGACGCTGAGGCTCTGCAAGCTTTGCTGGGGAGAGTCGGTTTTGTTCCGGATGACTTGGGAGCTTGGTGGGACGCCAGTGTGTCCTCAATCTGAGGCGCGTTGGCTATTCCCGCCTCATCCATGCCTTCCACATCGAGGAACTGTGAGAGAGGAAGGAGCATGGGCGCTCGTGGCTGAGGCCAGGTGCGGGTCAGTTCCGTGAGGAAGTCCGGGAACACGGGCATCCTTTGCCTCGTTGCTGCCTGCTGTTTTGAATAAAAATAGTTCCCCGCCAGCCTCGTGACCTGTTGGCGAGGCGGAGGTTCCGGCCAGGGAATGTTCAGCGCGTCCGTTGCTCTGTGGCACAGGTTGAACAGGGCAGGGATGGAGAAGTCCGTTTCAGGGAGCACAGGTACCGGGGTCCTGGAGAGGTCCTCTCCCGGATCCTCGATTTTGAGTTCTGGTTCCACCGCTGAAAATTTGCCCGAGGCTGAGATGGAGATCTCGTCTTCATTCATCATGCCTCTTGTGTCAAACTTGACTGTTAGGTCCACCATGGGAGCAAGCGGGTCAGGGCTGTCGCCCCATTCGACGCACGTGCTGTCGTGTAGAGCCATGTTTTCAAGCTCCGGGGTCGGCGTGAGGGTCTCCGTGGTGTCTGGGTCCTGTGGACCAGCTGAGCTTCCCATGGCCTTAGCCACGAGGTCCACCTGATGCCGCAGCACCGCATCCAGCATCTGGCTGCAGTGTGGGCAAGAATTGGGCGCATCCAGAGCTTGTCATGCATGAAATATACCCAGGCAGACTGGACAGGCCTCATGGGTGTCCGTTGCTGCGAGGGAAAATCCACAGCCACTGGGACAGGCGCGCGAGGTTGGGCTCGCCGTCCCGCTGGTTTTCCTTTGAAGTTTTGTCTTTCGCTTTCCTTTCTCCGGAGGCATGTCCGAGATAAGGTGAGCGAGTCCTTCCAGAATCCTTTTTCTTCTTTGTTCAAGTGTCTCCTCTGTCGTGTCACTTTCGCTGGCTATCCCACTAGGATGTTAGCCGGGGTAGCGGTGGTGGCGTAGTTATAACACTGTTGAGCAAAGCAACCTGTAGAGAGAGGAGAAGAAAAAACTTTGAGGTTATAGAAATGTGCAGTCCAGCAGTACGCAGGGAAAAATTCTCTGTGCGCTCTGTGCAGGGAGCAAGCTCACCTCAGGTTGAGCGATGGAGCAGCAGAGAAGTCCCGCGAAGAGAGGTAGTTCAGGTTTTGCGAGGTGAAGGGCAAAAAAGAGAAAGTTGGAGGGGCGTCAGTCGCTTAAGTACCTAAAAGGCGGTACCTCTGGCGTGGGGTGACGCCCCCTGCCGTAAAAGGTGTGAATGTATTCCTTCAGGTAATCGCATGGGGGCACAATTCCCATAGCAAGTATGTTGCACAGAGAGACCACACTGAAAGGGAATTCTGTTGCTCGTGTCCTAACGACGAACAGAAGGCAAGCTCGTATTACACCTGTCTGAAAATCATTGCATTGGCTCCCTGTGTGCCTCAGCATTGATTTTAATAATAATAATAATAATAATTGTCTATTCCTGTCATCTGCGTATGTTTTCCATACACAGACGAAATTCGTCTCTGCATTTAACCCAACCACCTACCAGGTGGTGCAGTGAGCAGCCATAGAAAGCGCTCGGGTAGCTGGAGAAATAGGTGTGCACTCATAGACACCCCAAGGTGTGTAGTGGCCGGGATGCGAACCCGCGTCCTTCGGGTCCCAAGTCAAACGCCCTAACCACTACAAGATTCTTTTAGTGGTTTTTAAATGTCTCAATGGTCTCGCACCATCTTATCTTGCAGAGCTGCTATTGCCCTATGAACCCCCGCGGACACTTAGGTCCTCTGGTACTGGACTACTAACAGTTCCAATAGTCAGAACTCACACTTATGGTGAGGCTTCTTTCCAGTACTATGGCCCCCGTCTGTGGAATAGTCTGCCAGAGAACCTGAGGGCTGCAGAGAATGTTGTTGTTTTTAAGAGCAGGCTCAAGACACATCTTTTTAACTGCATTTCCTGAACTGGTTCATCTCTGTTCAATCTATAGATTTTCCATACTATTTAATTAAATTAATTAATTTATTTATTATGTGTGCCGTTTGCTTTAATTTTGTGAGTTTATTGTTTGATAATTCTGTACAGCACTTTGAGCTGCTTTTAGTATGAAGGGTGCTTTATAAATAAAATTGATTGATTGATTGATTGATGGACAGTTCAAAGCTGCCTTCACCTTTTCAGGCTTGACACACAAACAGGAGTCTATGATAAGAAAGAAAAAATATAGCATTATGTTGGTGTTTTCCCCGTTCTTTTGATTCGTTAGCCAGTCTAGCTAACAATGGTACTGTACTAGCATTGACATTTGGTCTGCTGGAGAAAAAAGATTAGGTTTTTTAGTTATAATAAAGCCAGATTAATCCATTTATTTTCCTAGATTCACACATGCATCCATGAGTCGAGCATATCAGTCTTGTTAAACAGCAGCTCCCAGGAGAAGCTCCAGTGCAGACCCCAGCAAAATAGAAAATAGATTTATTTTTAATATGTGGAGAGTGATAATCAGCAGTGTGATAGAGGCTGAACATGTTTATGACTAGAGTGAGGTAGGTTAGCAGAACCTCACTCCTGCTGCTATTTTCAAGAGATTGGTGCTGATAGCTGTGCCACAGGGGTTGCAGAGCGTAGGAAATTACCCATTACTCTACTTTTTCTAAGAGATCAACATTTCTATGCTTTTATCTGATATTAGAGTGAGAGGAAATGTGGTGGAAGGAAGTGGAAGAATGGCAGCTAATAGTGCGACAAGATGAAAACCTGCTTCTTACCGAAGAACTCGCATCCATCTTCGCTCTCTGGAGGTGCTCTGGTCTAGGTTGTCAGTCATAGACTGGAAATGAGGCTTGACAGATTTTGAACTGGTTGGCTGATCTTAGAGATACGTTATACTGGGAAAACCATGAATAAAAATGTGTTTTTCTCAAAGTGTGTGTGCACATATGCAGTATTTTTTTTACAAATATTGTAATCTACAACAGAAAATGACTTGAGTGAATGCATCTCTGGTCTGAATAAAAATGGAAAAGCAAACAAAAAAATACAATTTTGAAGAGGGGTAGCTCAAATGGTAGAGCTGCAGCCCTTTCAGCAAGAAGGTTATCGGCTTGAATCCCAGCCGGGGATCTTTCTGTGTGGAGTTTGTATGTTCTCTCCGTGCCTGTGTGGGTTTTCTCTGGGTACTCCGGTTTCCTCCCACAGACCATAACATGCATGTTAGGCTGATTGGTAACTCTAAATTGTCCCTAGATGTGAGTGAGAGGGTGAATGATTGTTTGTCTTGTTTGTCTATGGCCCTTGTGATGGACTGGAGACCTGCCCAGGGTGTCGTGCACTTCTCGCACAGTAACAGTATGGGCACCAGTGACCTCCATAATCCAAAAAGGAAGAAGTGGTTAAAAATTATAGATGGATGGATGGGAGGATTTTGAAGAAAATGATTGATTCTGGGTAGAAAGATCTGCAAGGAGATCAAAAGCAGGGATGTCTTTATTTGATATATGTACACCCATTTGCTGAGTGTAAAATAATCTAGACACGTCTAGAAGGAGGCTCTGCCATGGGTATCATTCAGAGCTTTTGAAGCTGGGTTCTGTGGAAAGCTTATGAATAAATAAGATCTTACTTGTTGTTAATACCTTTGAACAACTTAAGCCTAAAGAATTGCTGATCAGTTTCGACTGGACAAAGCTAACTGGCAAGACCAAAAAGCATCAAACTCTGTTTAAAGGAGACCACAGATAAGTTTTTAAAAAAATTTGTTATGTCTGTGCGCTATCCAGACAATGTTCATTCAATTTAATACACAAAATAATTCTTAGATAATCAATTATACCCTTTTTAATTCTGCCATTTTTAACTTTCGTTTTGAACGACTGGTTTATGATAATGAGCTCTCATGGTCACGCCCTTCAAAGATCTGTTTACATTAACTACGCCCTCTGTAACAGCCAGTATCTCTAATCTGTTGTTGTTTTAAAATTAGCTCTTTTTTTATTACTCATTTGACTTACTGTTAGTGCTAGCTTAAGATAACTTACCGAAAGCCGTCTGCGCGCGCCGCCATGAGCTGCTCCTTTTAGCCCGAATCCGATGCTAAAAATAGCTCGTTCCTCCTCCGCCCTTTTATGTCCGCTCGTTGCATGCGGCGCTTTTGGGAGCGATCTCTGTTCAGTCCAGACACACAAAGTTCACTGAGTGTCTCCAGTTAATTTATCCGTATGAGGCAACCTCTGACCAGCCAGCCAGCTCCCAGCCGCAGATGGTCTCTTCGCCGGCGGTCTGCTCGTTTTCCGTCTGCCGGCTGCTCGTTGGGAGCGATCGCTAATACGCTAAAAATTGAACTAAAACGTAAAAATAACAATTATACTTTATTTATAAAGCCATTTAAAACAACCACAGCTGCAACAAAGTGCTGTACACATGAAATTAAGAACATTTAAACAAAAGATGAGATGAAATCAGGAAAAACAACCGTCACGTCTTTTATACTGAAGTGGGTTGAGCCTAACCAGGGGTTGCTAGGTGAGGGGCTGGACTCAGGTTTGAGGTGGGTTGTGGCTGCGGTTTGTGACATCACAAACCGCAGGATTTGAAAACTAAGTGTTTCTATCAAAGTTAAATAAATATACTTAGACTCTACTTCCTCAGACGGCTGAGACGAGCTGGTCTGAGCAGCCCAGTCCTCACCTCCTTCTACAGGTGTGCAGTGGAGAGCATCCTGTGCTCCAGCATCAACGTGTGGCATGGAGGCTGCACAGCTGCAGAAAGAAAAGCTCTACAGAGAGTGGTGAAGGCTGCACAGAAGTCTGTTGGAGTCAGTCTCCCCACCATCACAGACATTTACACCTCCAGATGCAGGAAAAGAGCCACCTGCATCATGAAAGACCTCACTCACCCAGCACACTCACTCTTTGCCCCACTCCCCTCAGGACGGAGGTTGAGGAGCATCAAATGTAGAACCACTAGACTGAGGAACAGCTTCTACCCTGAGGCTGTTAGACTCATGAATAAATAAACAATAAGAATGATCACTGCAAAATATCACATCATGCTGATGCTGATCTGTTTTCTTGTTGCTGTGTTCATCTGTGACCATCTGCTCATACAGACTCATGTTCGTGCTGCTGTTTATAATGATGTTTTTCTACTACATTAGGGCTTAGTGTATTTCTAGTTGATGTTTTCTTAGTTAATCCTAGATGTTATTACTGTTTTTCTCTTGCATTTGTTGTTGGATGTAACTGGGACCCTGTGTACATAATCTCGTTTTCATCACATGTACCACATGCGGTGCAAATTACAATAAAGACTCTCTCTCTCTCTCTCTCTCTCTCTCTCTCTCTAAATAAACCACTGGGTGCATTTTTTTGGCACTAGGACTGTTTTTTTATGAAGTACATACCCAAAGTTGAGTTAAAAAAAACATTAAAAAGTTAATTTTGCATGTGTGGTCCCCTTTAAGAACCTTCACACTGCTTTCAGTTTCACATGATATTGTTATTTTTGTAGAAATATTAAGATACTAAGTAAGAAAATTTGTGTTTTCTTGATAATTTTATGTTAAAATATTATTTGGCAATAAAGCATATACCATTGGAAGGCCTGTTTTTTTTTGTGTGTTTTTTTTGTTTTGAGAAAATGCAACTTTTTCTTTTCTCATGTGGACAACATGAGGGGGGCTGCAGTAGCTTGGTGGTAAGTGCCACGGTCTTGGGTTCCTGAGGTTGCAGGTTCAAACCCAGGTTGTCAGGAAGGGCATCTGGCATAAAACTATTGCCAAATCTTTCATACAAGTTTGCTCACTGTGGTGACCCCAGAAGAAGGGAGTAGCCAAAATAAACTTACCTTTTTTAATGTGTGCCACATGAGGAAAAATCCTGTGTGTGTGTGTGTGTGTGTGTGTGTGTGTGTGTGTGTGTGTGTGTGTGTGCGTGTGTGTCTGTGTGTGTTGAGCACCAATGATACATATGTGGGTTGTGTCCATAAAAAAACTTACCAAATCTCGTCCAATGCCAAACAGTTTATTCTGCCATTGATCTGTGTTTGGTCTGGTTTATTGTATTGGATGATTAGTCTAAACAAAAACACATGGGAAATTTAACAACAAATAGCATTCGGAACAACCATATACATCCACAACAACCTGGCACCTCGTCCTAATAATGGTTGCCTGTTTCACACACAGCTGTGGGATAGCATTCCATTTTTCATCCCGTTCTTGGGGCAGCTGTAGGTGAGTGGTTAGAGCAGTCATCCTTCACTGGGAGAATTGGGGATTCGATTCCACCAGCAGTCCCATGCTGAAGTGTCCCTGGACCAGACAATGAGCCCCTCATTGCCTCCGACATGTGTCCCATCGGCATATGAATGTGATCTAAAGCATATATTAATATCTTTAAAGATCTAGTAGAGTGCTGTATGAATGGGTAAATGAGGCACATATTGTAGTGTAACGAGTTTGAGTATCTTGATAAGATAGAAAGGTGCTGGTCCATTTACCATCCAACCAACATCTGCTGCATAATGGTCAATGTGATTCTGTTGGTCAGTTTGGAAAGAACCCAAGTTGAAACAATTCAAAGCAGTTGAGATGGATTAGTTTTGGTGTGTGACCATTAATACCATTAATCAGAGTCATAAATAATGTCTTTTAAAAAGTTAGTGTGTCCAGAACCTAGTACATTTTTGTTTTCTTATGTAGTTGTGCACATTGTGAATAATTATATTATCTAAACTTTACCATGATATAATCTGTTTCATATAATTGTTACAAAAACATTGCATTTTGCTATAAAGGTCAAGGACATTTGATACTCAAAACCCCATGGTAAATAGTAAAATAATTAAAAGACTTGGAAAGACTGGAATGATCTTATGAGATGATGAAAAGTTGTGTTATGAAATATCTTGCACATATAATATCTGAAATGAACATCATGACGAACTACTACACTGAAAAATGTATGATGAATCAGAATTCAAAATATATAATGTAGATGATGTCGTTAATAAAAATAATTTTCCTACTACAAAGGGTAGTGAATATTATAATGTTGAACAGTTCAATGAAATCAATAAGGCAAATGAAGCACTCTCTATAATTCACCTAAACTGTATAAGCCTAAATGCAAAAATTTCAGAGATATCAGATTACTGTATTTGAAAAAAATTAATACACCTTTTACAATAGTAGCACTGTCAGAAACTTGGATAAATGATGGAAACATAAAAAAATGCATATATTGAAGGGTATGAATTATATTATATGAATAGGAAAAATAAAAGGGGTGGAGGAGTGGCTATATTTGTCAACTATGAAATAAAGAGCAGATTGTATAGTGAAATGTCTACAGTTGTTGACAATACATTATAAATGATAACAATAGAAATAATAAATACATATAATATAAATATACGAATAAGTTGTTTATATCAATCACCAGGATCAAAAATAGAGTTTTTTACTGATAAAATTAACGTGTTACTAGAAAAGAGTTGTAACAAAAAAGTTTTTTGTGTGGAGACTTCAATATTGATCTTGGGAGCAAAACTGATTTAAATAACATCGATACATTTACAGATTCAATGTGCAGTTTGAGCTTTTTTCTGTTAATAACAAACCCAACAAGAATCAAATCTCACAGTGCTAAAATAATTGATATATTTTTTTACAAATGTCATAAATGGTGACGTGACAAGTGGTATTTTGATGACCAATATAAGTGATAATTTACCAATTGTCATAATTTATAAAAATGATTTCAGTTGTAAGAAAACTATTAGAAAAAATAATAAATACATAAATACATAAAAAAGCATAGATAAATTAAAAGATGATTTCAAAAAACAAAATTGGGATGACGTATATGTAGATGATGTAAATAAATCTTATGATATGTTTATGAATATGCTAGAGGTTTTGTACAACAAACATTTGTGTGCAAATAAATAATAGACAAAAAAAATATATTGTTGATCCACCATGGATGACGAAAGGACTGAAAAATGCATACAAAAAAAGAATAATCTATATTCATGTTTCTTGAAATCTAGAACACATGATACAGAAACTAAATATAAAAAGTATAAAAACAAATTAGTTGGGATTATAAGAAAACAAAAGAAGAAATATTATAGCAAATTATTACCGGTACATAAAAGTAATGGAGATATGAGGGCGACATGGAAAGTAATGAACAGTGTTCTGAATAAAAATAAGGTAGGTACGGGTATTTCAAAATATTTTGTTGAAAATAATGTGGAAATCCACAATGAAAATGAAATCGTAAATGGGTTTAACAATTATTTTGTGAATGTTGGATCCAACCTTGCAGCAAAAATACCAAAAGTGGACACAAATGTGAGTCATTTAATTAAATGTGGTGCAAATAGCATGTTTCTGAAGGGAACCGACAAGGAACAATTAATGATGGTAGTTAATAAATTTACTGATAAAAGATCAAAATACTGTGAATATATGGACATGATTGTTGTAAAAGAAATAACAAGTTATGTTATTGAGCTATTTACATACTGTACTGTATTTGCAATTTGTAATTTTCAACTGGAATATTTCAAAACAGAATGAAAATAGCCAAGGTGGTTCCTCTTTTCAAGAATGGTGACAAACGTCTATATGACAATTACAGACATGTTTATTTGTTGCCACAATTCTCAACAATTTTAGAAAAAATATTTGTAACTATTCCAAAAAAGCTAAGTCTGGTCCTCTGGACATTCTAAAAACAAAACAAAACAAAGCAAAAAAAAACTGTAGAAACGTTTCGTCTTTCGTCCGTAAGACTTCCTCAGTCTGATAAGCTGTGTTCAGCTCAGTCTTATAAATAGCACCCTCCCACAGTGGATCAACCAGTTGGCTGATGACAGCCAAAACCAGCTGCTCCCAAACTAAACAGCCACTGGCCAAAAGGATGGCCCAGCACAGAAGATCAACATCATCAGGTCAGGACTCTGCAGTCTACACTCATCTCCAGGCCAGCGGTCACTCTTTCAGGGATGAAGATGTTCACATCCTTGATAGAGAGGAACAATGGTTTGAGAGAGGAGTAAAGGAGGCCATCTTTGTGAAAAGAAACCGTCCATCATTAAACAGAGGTGGAGGCCTCCGGGTTCAACTGTCCCCCACTTACAATGCTGTTATTGCTAGTATCACTCAGCCCTCTGTGAATAGCAAACAACCATCAGGGTGTTAACGATCCATCGTCAGGCTGATGGTCCTCCTTGATCATGTGAGCAGCTGGTTTCGGCTGTCATCAGCCAACTGGTTGATCCACTGTGGGAGGGTGCTATTTATAAGACTGAGCTGAACACAGCTTCTCAGACTGAGGAAGTCTTTCGGACGAAAGACGAAACGTTTCTACAGTTTTTTTTTTTTTTGCTTTGTTTTGTTTTGTTTTTTGAATGTCCAGAGGACCAGACTTAGCTTTTTTGGATTTTTCTACCTGGATTATTCAGCATGCATCAGGGTATTTGTAACTAGATTTGATTCTTTTCTCAATAAACATAATATCTTAAGTAATAGTCAATATGGGTTCAGATCAAATAACTCAACTTCCATGGCTCTTATGGAGTTGATGGAATATGTTACTACAGCTATCGATCAAAAACAATACTGTGTAAGTGTGTTCGTTGATTTAAAAAAGGCATTTGATACAATCGACCACACTATTCTACTTGAAAAATTAGATAAATACTGTATGGTATTAGAGGACCTGTGTTGCAGTGGATACGTAGTTATTTGCAAGACAGAATACAGTTTGTCCAAATAGATGATATAAGATCTAGCCTCTGTAGTGTTTCATGTGGATTACCACAAGGCTCTGTACTTGGACATAAGTTGTTCATTTTATATATTAATGATTTGATGAATGTGTCAGGTACCCTTAAATGTGTTCTTTTTGCTGATGACACTACTTTCTTTTATTCAGGTAATGACTTGGAACAGATGATCGACTGTATGAAGAAAGAGTTTGTTAACATACAAGCTTGGTTTAATTTAAATAAGTTATCGTTGAACATTGATAAAACTAATTATATGATTTTTAGTTAAAAAAAAGACAACTACTGTTGTTACTTTCAAAATTGATTGTGTTGAAATATGTAGAGTGAGTGAAATGAAGTTTTTGGGTGTAATCATTGACAATAAAATGTCATGGAAACAGCACATAAATGCTGTTAAAACTAAAATATCCAAATCCACAGCAGTACATAAAGTAAAGGATTTATTGAATGATAAAGCCTTGTATTTGCTGTACAGTATAATACAATTATAGTACCACATTTAATTTATTGTGTTGATGTTTGGGGAACAGCATGCAAAACTATAACAAAGCCTATTTTTATCCTACAAAAAAGAGCTATAAGAATTATAACAAGAATGCATTATTGTCACCCTACAAGTATATCATTTTGTATATTGAAGCTACTGAAGTTTTATGATCTGGTGGAATATATATTTTTATTAATGTATAAAGCACAAAATTACACACTACCTTCAAATATTCAAAAGCATTTTGTAAAAAGGAAAAGTTGTTATAATCTCAAGGGAACAGACATTTTTGTTAAACCACAGTATAGAACTTGTTTAAAGGGTCGGTTTATTTTAATATATGGACTAGGTTTATGGAATAGTTTGGAAAATGATGTCAAAAAAGCTAAGTCTATGTCTTTATTTAAGAAAATTATTAGGAAGAAATTCCTAAAAATATATCTATATATAAATGTTTAAATACTAAATGTACAATAAATCGACAAATTGTTATGAGTTATTAATTTTGTTCATGGATAATCATTGTTAGACCTGATTGTTTGAATTGATTTTTGTTTAAAGAAGGGGCAGATAATAATTTTATTCTTCTTCTGCTTCCTTTCATTTTAAATCTGTTTTATTTCTCCATATACTTTGTAATTGTCTTTTTTGTGCTTTATATTCAAAATGAATTTAAAAAATAAAAAATAAACGTGTTTTTTTTTGCAGATAAGAATGTGAATTTAAGACCCATTGTTGTGACTCTGGTTCTAGGCATTGAGGCAAGCCTCGGCTATTGGCTCATGATACACATAAGCCCCCAACCCGAGGGTTCCTGAAACCTGATCGACTTGTTGGTTACAACTTGTGTGAATTAGGGGCTTTAGAACATATACAATTTTTTCTTTTTAACTTCCTGAGATTTCTGTTATTTGAAGAAAAGGTGACCTGCAATTGAATTATTCATTTTTATTTTGTTTATTTCCTTTAATTGACTTGTTTAATTCTTGAGTCCACCATGATCTGAGAAAATCTACAAGACGAACAATAAAAAATGTTAAAGAAAACACATTTAATAATAATAATAATAATGCATTCAATTTATAACGCACTTTTCATTAATGAAAATCTCAAAGTGCTAAAATTTAAAAATGTTGTTGCTAAGGAACTTCAGCATTTTACTTCAAGATCTAAAAATAAACCCTGTAAAATTCAAAGTTTCTCCTTGGTTCATGTTTATAATGTATGGGTTTGTTCATTGTACAGAATGTCTTACAGTGGACAGTAAAAAGTGAAATGGGGACATAGTGATCTGCATCCATAAACTAAAGGGGAGAGTGTGCTTGAAGTGTAGAGGTATAATTGGTGCCTTGGCCTCGCTGCTTCCAGCGCCCTTGTCTGCATCTGACCAACAGTTCACGAAGCCATAAATATTCTTGGAGCAGGAGACACTCTCGGGATTGGAACAGATGAAATGATATCTCCTTCCACTGACAACCCTTCAGGACCAGGATAAGTGGAATGGCAACAAGATGAACTTTTACGGATGTCCGTGAGCATCCATCAAAGGTAGTGACCTTAATGGCTCCCTGCAGACAGTGGCGGTGTATTGCCCACCCCTCACTAAAGGATGAGGGACATTATAGGTTCCTGACCGGGTCATTAGTTGTATCATTAAGAAGATTGGACTCACAGCAAGAACAAAAATTGGATGAATATGAATGTATGGTATCATCCCTGCATCACCTGAATCACAATAACCATACAAAAAAGTTAATTATTATTTAATATATTCATTTCATGTTTGTCTATTTATTGATGAATAGTTTAAATATTAAAATGTGGCCCATGACTGATGCATGCATATTGGTCTATGTTTACATTTGGCATTTAATGGCTCAATCAATGGTTAATTTTATAGACACTAAACTATTAAAACATTCTTTATTTGATGAGCTTTTAGACTCCAGAGCAAAAAAAAAACTTTTCTTCATCCCGTCACAAAAACAAAGTTTTTTGTAGTTTTTTGCAATTGAAGCCAATATTTCAGCGTTTTAGCTATTTTTAAGCATCTTCAAATGCTTTAGAGGACGGAACGGAGCAGTAGAAATAAAGAATATAAAACCCTGGGAGGGAATGACTGTCAACAGCCTGTCAAGTTCAAAGGAATCATCAGAGTGGGACATTACCTCTGTACTCCTGAAGCAGTAAACAATGCAGTCAGACTTCCATGCACATTAGCAAAACCCCCTAATGAAAAATGGAATCTGTGTGGAAATTTGAATAAGCGTGAAGATGTCATATCGTCAGATGTGTTAGTCATTTCCTGTTTTTTTTTTGTGTGAAAATCAATTGTGAAACCAACCTTAGGGTAAGATGCAAATTGTTTTTGTGAGAATGGTGCATTTAAGCTGGCCTAATTTTTGGTGTAATTTGGGGAGTGTGAGTTGTAAACATAAATGTTACTTGCCGTGAGCCACAGGTATTTAAGGCCATAACAAATTATCGTGGTGGAACTTCAGAGCACAAGCTTTTGAGTTTTGGATCTTAAACCTTGTGTTGAAGACACTCTTAGAGAATTGAGCAGATATCTAATTTCTCTCACATAGTTTTTTTATTTATTTACTGACACTTTTTTTTTTACACTGAATGCATTCACCAACAGCCAGTTTTTGCTACGTCACAGATGGTGCGTTCGTGTGTAATCGGATTGCCCATGATTAAACACGGCTTGAAGTTCAAAATCACTTTTAAAGCAAAATTAAAGTGATTTATCATTTTGTTTGCAAAAAACAAACATATTTAAATGATACAATATATATATTTTGAGCAATTTCATGAATAGTAAAAAAAATCATGTCAGTGGACCTTTAAGGTATAATCTGTCCATGCCTTTTATTATTTTGTATTCAACTTTTGACAACTACAATACTTTCATTTATTTTCACATAAAGGAAGGTTCTTTATTGTCATTCGCATCACATGTGCTACATGAGGTGGAACAAAATTGTGTACACAAGGTCCCAGTTACATCCAACAACAGCAAAAATATAAAGTGTAAAAAGAAACGGTGAATAAGGATCTGAGATATAAACCAAGATATACGCTAAACACTAATAGTGCAAAACGATACACAATAAAACACAAAAACACAATACACTGAACAACAGCAGCAAAAACATGAGTCTTTGTGGGTGGATGAGCACGAATGAATGAATACAGCAGCATGAAATAATCAGCAGCACGAGATCAGCAGCATGGATAATCAGCAGCACATGTATAGGGATGCACCGATCCACATTTCTCACTTCCGATCCGATACCGATACTTGAGAACTGGGTATCGACCGATACCGATACTTTTCCGATCCGATACTGTTCAGGTATGTGAATCTGTATAATGAAATATTTGTACTGAGACTATAAAGTTATGTGTATTTTGGAATGTTTTCTATACTATAAAGACTATACTGTTAAAGTTTGTGAGTTTCCTGTTGTGAGTGTCTTCATTGGTTTTAACTCACATAATGTTAAGACGGCAGTCACAGAATATGATGGAACACAAGTGCTCTTTGAAGCTGGATCGGAAATATCGGCAGGTTGGATCCGATATCCGATACTTAAATTATGCTGGTATCGGATACCGATACCGATACTGGATCGGATCTGCCCCATCCCTACATGAACAGTGATTTTTTTCCCCACAGTGATTATTCTGATTAGAGATTCATGAGCCCAAACAGCTTCAGGGTAGAAGCTGTTCCTCAGTCTAGCGTTTCCACACTTAATGCTCCTTAATCTCCTTCCTGAGGGGAGCAGGGTAAAAAGTGTGTGTGCTGGGTGAGTGGGGTCCTTCATGATGAAGGTGGCTCTCTTCCTGCATCTGGAGGTGGAGATGTCTGGTGGGGAGGCTGACTCCAACAGTCTTCTGTGCAGCATTCACCACTCTCTGCTAAGCTTTTCTTTCTGCAGAACCATTCATTGTCTTTACCTGCTTCTTCCTTTCTGAGTCAAGGGGGTCACGTCACTGTTTACCATATCCAGTGGTCCATCACAGGCTTACATAGAGACTCTCTCGCTCACACCTAGGGACAATTTAGAGTTACCAATCAGCCTAACATGCATGTTTTTGATCTGTTGGAGGAAACTGGAGTACCCAGAGAAAACAGACACATGCATGGGGAAAACAGAGGGAGCAAACTCCACCCAGAAATGTTTCTGGCTTGGATTTGACTCCGCCTTCTCGCTTAGAGGCAGCAGGTCAACCAATGGAGCTCAATAGAGGAAAACGTCATCCTCAAATCTGTCAGAGCTTCACTCTAAGCTACAACCCACAGGAAGCCAGACCTGATCTGTTTCTTGCTTGTACACCAACAAAAACAGCTAAATTTAGTGTTCTCTGAAAAGATGTAGGGCACTTGTTTGATCCTCTAAATGTGTTATTCCCACCTAATGTACCAAATAGGGATGCACCAATCCACATTTCTTACTTCCAATCCGATACTGATACTTAAAATCTGGGTATCGACCGATACCGATACTTTCCGATCCGATATCAGCGTTTAGGCATAGGAGGCTGTAATAATGAATTTCTTGAATGGAGAGCACGTATGTTGCACCATATGTGACTTCTGTCTTAACAATTAAACAATACTGTACATTGAATTTACATTTATAAATTCAATGCATAGTTTAAATCTGTCTCTGTTGATCAAAACCAACAAGAATTACAACTCATAGTGCCACAATCAAAAAATAAAAATAAAAATGGGGAGTAGACTGTGTTGATTTCCCATAATGCTTAGCAGTATTTTAGACTAGTGTTCTGGGATGCACCATGAGTCAGAAGGACGTCTGTGATATAGACCTGCCTCTTGTATGCTATTAGTTTGGGTATTACCTGTAGTGAGGCTCAGAGTGTCTTCTCTGGGTTTACCTCACACAATGTTAAGGCAGAAGTCACAGAGTATGGTGCAACATACGTGCTCTCTGACATACAGCAAGTATCGGAAATATCGGCAGGTTGGATCGGAAAATCCGATACGTAATTTATGCTGGTATCGGATGCCATACTGATACTAGATCGGATCGGCCCCATCCCTAGTACCAAAACGTGTTGAAAATGTAGTTTCAAAGGACATTTTAATGTGAAACTTTAATGTGACAGTGGTGATGATGAAAAGCAAAATGGAACTCTATACTGTTGAATACATACATTTTATTTGGCATTTGTCCAAAATTACGTACACTTCATTACGTACACTTCATTACGTACACTTCATTCGTGCTCATCTGCTCATACAGACTTTCTGTTCGACGTAATGGTTCGACGTAAAGTTTTTATTCCATTAGTGCTTAGTCTATTTTTTGTTGATGTTTTTCTTAGTTCATATCTTATATGTTATTACTGTTTTTATTTTACATTTTATTGCTGGATGTAACTGGGACCCTGTGTACATAATTTTGTTCCACCACATGTACCACATGTGGTGCGAATGACAATAAAGAATCTCTGACTCTGACTCTGATTCATCAAGCTGATGATACGCCAAAGTCTGTAGGAACTACACATTTTGGGTATTTAAATCAAAAGTGTAGATCTTTTCAAGTACTTTTTTTGTAGAAAATTTATGAACAATACTGTAAATATCTTACCAGTTGTCAATGGAAGCTAGTTGTGCTATAGGAATACCCATAAAATTTAATGAAAACAACTGTTTAATGTCAAATTGTTGGTGATGCAAAGATTTATGCAATGTTTGCTAAATTTGTTTTTATTGGACAACTACAGGGAACTTTGGTTTCGGCAAAATTTAGGCCAGCTATTAGCTTGTCAGTTTGATCAGACTTAAGCTATATATTTTATTTATTTCTCGAAAGCTATCTACAACATGCTAGTTTTTTCCCCCTCAAACCCCTCCTCAGTTTACAATTCTTTTGATATGCTGAATGTACAGGTTTTTATTTATTTATTTATTTATTTATATTTTGTGCTTGGAAAGTACTTTAATTTTGACAAATGTGCAACTTTGTCAATTTTTAAAAAAAATTGCTAAAAAGGGCTTGTTTGGCTAGGGGGTAGACACATGTAGGGAAACTTTAATTGACTTGCAGTTGGGAAGAAAAAAAAAATCTTCTGGACCCAAATAACCACAAACAGTCTAAAAGGGTGAGACACTAAAATATGTAGATGGTCATTGAGAAAACTTATTTCTAGAAGGTTTGGTTTGAAGGGACACACTTCATTGTGCCTTAATGAAGTCATAATTCCTCTATATTATTGATTAAATCGACTGCTCCACCACCACCCCCCAACCCCCTTAAAAAAACAAAACAAAACTTGGTAATCAGATTTCATGAATGGTTACACGGAAGTTTATGTTTTCCTAAAAGTTGTGTGAACATTTTTAAAGAGAAAGTGAAGTGCAAGTCCATCACAGGGACACACAGAGACCAACAACCATTCACTCACTCACTCACTCACTCACTCACTCACTCACTCACTCACTCACTCACTCACTCACTCACTCACTCACTCACTCACTCACTCACTCACTCACTCACTCACTCACTCACTCACTCACTCACTCACTCACTCACTCACTCACTCACTCACACAATTTAGAGTTACCAATCAGCCTAACAAGCATGTTTTTGGTCTGTGGGAGGGAACAGGAGTACCTGGAGAAAACCTGAAAGTTAAGCACCATAACTCATGTTCCCTGAAGGAAGGGAACGAGGTGCAACACATTGACTATGGGAATTGCGCCGCCGCGCGGTCGACCTGAAGTAATACACTCACGCCTTGAATAAGGCAGGTGGACGTCAGCGTCATCGATGAGGCCCCGCCCTCTTTGTATTTAAGAGGCTGACGCCCCACCTTTCTTTCTCATGGTGCACTTCACCGAGCTTGGGCATTGAAAGGGCAAACATGTGTTGCACCTCGTTCCCTTCCTTCAGGGAACATGAGTTATGGTGCATAACTTTCAGTTCCCTTATCAGTCAGGTTCACTCAGTGCAACACATTGACTATGGGAACGTATTTCACTCACGCCCTGGAAATGCTCTGGAAATGCATGCTTGTGAGAACTTTATGCCTTAAACTGTAGGCGTTTAGCTGTTCTCTACTCTGTGGTAGAGAGAATAGCCTGAGTGACGTCACATGCTGTGACGTCCAAACTGTAATGTTTCACAAATGTGTTTGAAGAGGCCCAGTTAGCAGCTGCACATATTTCTGCTACTGGAACACCTCTGAATAAGTCCCATGAGGCAGCCAGGCCTCGTGTGGAATGGGCATGTACCCCACTGGGCACTTGCTGACCTTTACTGCTGTAAGCCCTCTTAATGGCCTCTGTCACCCAGTGTGAGAGGCGCTGTTTTGGCAGGGCTTTGCCAGCAGCTGGATTAGCAAAACACACAAACAGCTGGTTTGTTTTTTTCCAACTGACAGTTCTATCCATGTACAGGTAGTCCCCGATTTACGAGCGCTCTGATCTGCGAGGTTCCAGACTTACGAGCTGCACATTTTTGGAAAAAACGAAAAAAATACTGAGTTTTCATGTGTTTTTTCACCACAGTTAGTTAGTTAAGCATATGAACACACGTTTCCGATCATTTTTATGCACTCATAAGCAGTTTTTGGATGAAAATAGAGTGTTTTTAGTCGCGCTAGCGAAAACCGTTCCAATTTACGAGCGAAATTCCGGATTTACGAGAGAAATGGCGGCCGTTCCAAATTACGAGATTTCCGGTTTACGAGCGCCTCGTTGTGACGGATCTCGCTCGTAAATCGGGGACTACCTGTAAGCACTCAGGGCCCTAACAGGGCAGAGTGCATTCAGCCTCGTCTGTCCTTCGGTTAGTACAGGGGGGGGAGGGTGGAAATGTTGACAGTTCAAAGTCCAGACTTCTGGGATTTAAAGTTGGAACCTTTGGAATGTATACAGGGTTTGGACGCAGAGTGACCTTTGACCCGTCTGGGGCAAACCTGGTACACATTGGGTGTACAGATAGGGTGTGGAGGTCACCCACGTGTTTAGCTGAGCACAGAGCTAAGAGCAAAGCAGTTTTATAAGATAATAAATCTATCTTAATGCTGCTAAGAGGCTCAAATGGAGGCTCACATAGAGCGTCCAAGACTAACTGCAGGTCCCACACAGGGGCTAGAGTCCTGCTGGGAGGCTTTTTCCTCAGCACACCCTTCATGAACCATATCATGAGAGGGTGGGCACCGGGTGATTTACCTCCCCAGTCTTCAAGGCACGCTGAGATGGCTGACAGGAAGACCTTCATGGTTGAGAAGGAGTGACCCTTCTCCATTAGGTCTTATAGAAAAGTGAGGACCTGGACCAGGTCACAGGAATATGAGATAATATTCCTCTCTAGACACCAGGCCTCAAAAACACGCCATTTGCGAGCATAGAGAGTATGAGTTGACTGAGCTCTCGTTCCCTGTATTGTGTTTATAACATTACCGGGAAGGCCGGAGGCCATCAGCCGGTTCCTCTCAGCGGCCAAGCCCAGAGAAGCCACAATTCTGGGCATGGGTGAAGGAGCTGCCCATGGATCTGAGTCAGCAGGTCCCTGTGGGGGGGCAGCTGCCATGGTGTACCCGTCAACAGTGAGATCACCTCTGGGAACCATGGTTTCTGTCACCACCTGGGAGCTATCAGTATGCATACGCGTTCCAGCATCGCCTGAATTAGGGGGACGGGGGAAACGCATAATACAGCTCCCTCGTTGGCCACTCATACGCTAAGGCGTCTGTTCCCAGTGATGCGCCTGTCTCCCTTATCGAATGATACAGGGAGCAATGTGTGTTGCTTTTGCAAGCAAACAGATCTACGGATGCCCGCCTATATCGTGGCCAGATCTGGTCCACAATGCGTGGGTTCAGCCTCCACTCTGAGGAGAGGAGGGGCCCTCCTCCTGAGGGACCCTCAGACCACTGGGCGTCTGCCCGTTGGTTTATCTCGCCCGGGATGTGTGTCGCCCTCAGGGACAATATTCGGGAGTTGCACCACGTGAGCAGTTTCTGTGTCAACCTGAGGAGGGGCTGGGACCTTGTCCCACCTTCTCTGTTGATGTAGGACACAGTCGTTCTGTTGTCCGATTTTATTAGGACATGTTGTTGTGCAATCAGTCCCTTCCTGTAAAATGTTTCAGGGACAAAAACACTGCTTTCAGTTCTAGGAAATTTATGTGAAGCTTTGCCTCCTGTTGTTTCCAGAGCCCTTAGGCATACTGGTTTCTGCAGAGGCCTCCCCACCCAGTCTTTGAAGAGTCCGTGGTGATCAGCACAAGAGACAGTACCTGTCCCAGTGTGACGCCTGTCCTGAACACTGAGGGTGCCCTCCAGGGCTCCAGAGCTTTCATGCACTCTGTGTTGATCAGTATCCCTCTCGTCCCCCTGGGAGGGGCAGGATACATTTGGTTGTTTAGCCATATCTGCAGAGGTTGCATTTTTAACTAAGCCTGAGGCACGTAAGGAATGGCTGCCGCAAGGGGGCCCAGGAGACGCTGGCACAGATTGAGGGAGACCTTCCTGCCCAGCTGAAAATGTGCCAGGCAGAGGTGGAGGGATGAAACCCGAGCCTCTGAGAGTCTTGCTCTGTACAGAATGGAGTTGACCTGTACATCCAAAAATACGATAATCTGAACTGGGGTCAGATTGCTTTTTCCATTTTTAAGACGAAACCCAGAGCCTCCAGGTGAGACATCACCTTCTGTGAGTGCTGCTGGGTTTGGGCTCTGTCGCACCCAAGGATAATCAGATCATCTAAATAATTCAGAACTCTGACCCCTTGATCTCTCAGTGGGGTCAAGGCCACATCCAGGCATTTCGTAAATGATCTGGGGGCGGTTTTTAGCCCGAAAGGGAGTGCTAGGAACTCGAATGATTTTCCTTTGAAGGCGAAACAGAGATATTTTCCGTGCTAAGGCAGGATATTCACGTGGAAAAAGGCGTCTTTGAGGTCGACCGTGCAGAAGTAATCCCTCGGTCTTACTGAGTGAATTACTTGTCGCAGCGTGAGTATCCTGAATTTGAATGTGTTTATCCCTTTGTTCAGAATCCTGAGATCCAGGATAGGCTGCAAGCCTTTGTCCCATTTGGACACTAGGAAATACTTGCTGTAGTGGCCTTTCTTCACACCGTGAGCTGGGACAACATTTATTACCCCTTTCTGTAACATTGTGGAAATTTCGTCCCTCAGAACGTGGGCACGGTCTGGGTTTATGGTGGACACCAGCACCCCTGTGAAAGGGGCTGGCCACCTGATGAACTGCAGCCGGAGGCCCTAGCTTATGGTGGCCATGACCCACGTGCTGGGTTTGCATGCCTCCCAGGCGCCCACGTGTGCGCACAGCCTGTGAGGCATGTGTATTCTCATTTGTGTGTGTGTCGTGTGTGCAGGAGGGAGTGCAGTGGCCCCGCTCCGTTTTCCCTTTGACAAACTGACTTGTCCGCCAGCAACAGCCAGGGAGTCTGTCTGGGGCAGACAGACTCCTGGCTTCCCGCTGAGGCTCATTGTCTTGCCTGACAATGGGTGTGCTATTGAGGGGTTATAACCTTCTCCCTTTATTGACAATTTTTTCATAAAAATGGTGCTGTGTTTGTTGTTGTTTTTTGTTTTGTTTTTTGAGTCAAGACATAGGGCATGTACTGCTTTGAAACTTTATTTTCTTGTTTCAGAGAGAAAATAGTGTTTGTTACATACACAGCTGAGTCACGTTTAGTACACACAATTGCCACCAGCTTTTTGCTATGTTTTAAGCTTAAAGTCTGGGTATAAAAGTCCGGTTTCCCATACCACATGGGCGGGTAAACCTGCAATACTGTGAAATGGTCCCGGTTTGTCAGGCCGGCTTCTGCCTCCGGTCCCGGTTCGTCGAGGAAGACCTCGGTGGACCCGCTTGGCGGGGAACAAACCTGTTCCTCGCCCAAGCCTGGCCAGCCTGGGGCGGTCCTGTTGCCAATCTCGACCTCTGTTCTCCGTCGAACGCTGGCCTCTTAGGGTGGCGTGTGGCTAAGCAGTGTCTAGGCTGTGCGCCCCTGCTTCCACTGGCATCCCTGGGAGGCACAAACGTTTTTCTCGGCATCCCCTCGCGTAGGGCTTCGGCCTATTTCCGCCTTTGTTCCAGCCTTGTCTGGATTTGTTCCAGAACTCCTCCGAAGAGCCCTGTGGGCTTGATCGAGTGGTGGAGGAATGGGTGCCGCTGACCCTCCGGCAGGTCCGTCAAGGTTAGCCACAGGTATACAAAAACAACTGGACTTTATTTGTAACAGAAAACATTTTGCCCTCTATCCAAAGGGCTTTCTCAATTCAAAGAGCATAAATAATGCAGCCTTAGGTCTGATTCCCAGACGGCTCACACCTGATGAGAACAGAGGAGCCGTTTCTGTGAATTAAACTAAAAAAGACCTTAAGAAACCCCTACTGTTAAGGTGTGATGTGTGATTCCTCATTACATATGTGTGTTCAGATAAAATAAGATGCCTTTATTAATCCAACAGTGGGGAAATTTACATTGCCACAGTAGCATAGAGGACAGAGCAGAACCAGTACAATTAAATAAAAAAAAATCTCTATATACACAAATAATACAAATTAGTACATAAAAACACCGAAACAGTATAAAACTAAATATAACTACTAAGAGCAGCGGGTGTTGTACAGTCTGACGGCGGCCGGAAGGAAAGACCTGCGGTATCTTTCCTTCACACACTTCTCAGGTATGTGTGTGTGTGTTATCTCAGCTTGCAATTTACATAGGTTTGTGTGTGTCATCTCAGCCTGATATAACTTCTCTCTCACACAGCCTGCTCTTTGAATTGAGAAAGCCCTTCGGATAGAGGGCGAAACGTCTTCTGTTACAAATAAAGTCCAGTTGTTTTTGTATTGAACGCTTTTTCTGAATTTATCATGTCCTGGATGACTGAGCATCTTCACCAGCATACTTCTCTCCTCCTCCCCACAGTGGATCTCATCGCTCCCTGGGGTGTGTCTATGGAAGCGCCTGTCCTCTGCCGTCCGCGCACACGTATGTGTGTGGAGTTTACGCGCGCGCACGCCCCCGCCTCCTCCCTCTGCCTCCCATCCGCATCTGCTGCAGAGAGAGAGCTCACCCAACACGCGTCTGTAGACCTGCGTGCTTGTTTTTCCTCCTCCTCAGCCCACCGGAATATTTCCCTTCTCTTTTTTTAATCTTCTTTTCTTTTTTTATGTATTCATTTATGTATTTGAATGGAATGGAATGGGTTGATGAGTGAGTCAGCGCCGCTCCTCCATCCGCGGAGTTAAGCCGCTTTTCTGTCACTTTTGGAGGATTGAGAGATGGACCCGAGGAGGAGAGCGCCCCGGATGGGATAGGAGCACCGGAACGCACCTCCCTCACCGCAGACTGAACCCCCATCCCTCCTCCATCCTCCATCCTCTTCCTCCCTCTCTGTCTGCAGCCTCGGCAGCCGCCGCATCATTTTTCAGAGCAGCTGTCCTCCCTCTCTCCCCCTCTCTCTAACTCACCCCATCCTCGCATCCGTCACCCCTTCTGCTGCTCCGTGGGAATGCAGGGAACGGCAAAGGGATCGTAGCGGCATCTTTTCTTTTGCCCCCCCAACCACCCTCCCAACCCCCTACCCCACCCCACCATCATCACAGTGACGGACAGCCCAGGAGCCTGTCATCGCCATCAGCGCAGAAACTGGACCTGGATCAACTGGATTTAGCAAGAAGCATCCTCTCTGCACCCCCTCCTCCCCCCCCATCAGATCTGTTTTGTTTCAGGTGTGTGGCTCTTGGATTACTGCCAGCCGCAGGGAGGAAAAGGGGGGTGGGGGGGGGGGTGGACAGACCAAGCAAAGTTGGACCCATCTTAAAAAAAAATGGAGAAGTGCTAAAGGCCATCCATCTTTCTTTCTCTCATCGTCTAAATGTGCATTTATGACATGTGAGACCAGGGGAGCAGCGTTTGGACCTCACGCGGCCGATAATCAACCAACCGACAGAGGAAAAGCCTGGGTTGTTGCACGCGCACATGGATTTACAGCTCCAGCCTGAACGTCACCACGTCATGGATCGATCCTGCGTTTATCTTTTCTTGCAACGCCTTTTAACAAGGGAGTGAAGCACCTTGGTATTTTTTTTTTTTTACTATCCCTGCCCGCCTTGTTTACCTGTCTGTAACCTGTCTGCTCATGGGAAGTGTGAGTTTTGTCTTGTGTTTATGTGAGTGAGTGATTCTGAGTGTGTGTGTGTGTGTGTGTGTGTGTGGTTGTTTTCTTGTCCGCCAGAGGGAGTGTATGTTGCTTGGGAATGTGTTTGAGTGTTGTAGCTGCTTTTAATTAGAAAGTGACTCAAGCATCATGCATCTGCTTGTGATTTTTATATCCGTGCATGAGTAGGTTAAGTTGTGGTATATTTACTCAAAATGTGCAGTGTCACTACTTTGGCGTCACACGTCCTTCCTCGCACACATCCCTGCATCCTCTGGCTACCTGTTTGACCTCCCAAATCCTCAAAAAATAAAAATAAAAGAAAGAAACAGCAAGATGTGTGAGCGCTCTGGTTCAAGCACTATAGCACCCATGACCCTAGAGGAGGCAGGGGTGGAACAAGTATCTCCTCGAGCCCCGGGGCCTCTTCGATGTGGCCCGTGTGCTGTGTGGCCTCGCCAGCAGACCTGGCTCTGCGCTGTCCCCCTGGTCATGGGCTTTGTGGGACTGGGACTCAGTCTCATGCTGCTAAAATGGATTGTAGTGGGCTCTGTCCAAGACTATGTCCCCACGGATCTTGTGGACCCCAAAGGTAGCATTGAACAGGACCCAATTTTTCTCTCCAAACCCAGTGCCATGCCCAAGGGGCCTGACATTTCCACAGCCACTACTACATTAGCTGCATCCACAACAGTTGTGGTGTCTACAACCACGCCGCTCGCAGCGGATGGTACGGCTCCGGCGCCAAGAACTCGATCAGATCCCCCAGCAAATCATTCGGCAAATGGCAGCAATGCCAGTGGAGATGGCAACCACGCTCCACACCTGCATAATAGAGTTGGCACTCGAGTTAGCGGCACTGTGGTAACCACCTCTGCTACACGTGCCACCCGACTCACCCCACCACCCAGCGTTAAGGAGGCCACCCCTCGCAGCACCATCAAAAAAGGAAGCAGCACTGCCAATGGACGTAATGGAGCTGCCAACGCAAAGCCAGGACAGACGTCTCCCACTATTAGCACCACAACGTCCACCACGAGCACAGCCACTGCAAAGAGCACTCACAAGGAGCAGCCGACAACCTCCCAGCCGGCTGCCCCGATGAAGCCCACTTCACGATGGAATCATGGACGTCCAGGAAAGGGCCCGGCCACACGCCCACACCATCGCTTCAGAACACGTAAGTTCACTTTTTGGGTTAATGTTGTTCTCTGAGTGAGCACAGTTGTGTAAGGTTACATACAGGGCTGGTAATATACGTGTATCAGAAGAGCTCTTGGGCCTTTGTTGCTGCGAGAATGGTGTTTCACAGCAGTATTCAACCACTGGCTGTACCTTTTTTATGCTTAGTTAAGAAATTCTTATTTTATGACTGACTTGTTTATAGCTCACTCTCAGAGAATGTACCGTATATCCGTATGCGGTTCCGTTTTTATCTACAAGGAAAGTGGATACTCCAGTAGCTTATTATTAATCATATTCATTAGCACTGGCTGATATCAGGGGATATTCTCCGACTTTCACCCCTTTCATCTTTATCTTTCACTTGTGCATTAATCCGATATGAATCTTACCTCCAGAGGAGTTTTCTTTTTCTTTCATTTCTTCACCGTGGTTAAAGTACCAGTGGAGGCAAGGCCCACATCTCACAGATTATATTTTGTTTTGTCTGTCAGATTTAAATGCCCTGTGGAGGCGATCAAGGACATCGTGTTTAAGTTATAAAAACAAACAGCAGTAGCTTGGGAGGTGAGGTGGGAGAAACGTTAGCTCCCACCTCTTGTCTAGAGGAATCTGATATAGCAAGGCCACATATCCTATTTAGCAGAGTGTCGTAGGTACTGCTTTACACTGCAGAGAGATATAGGGTGTGAGGCTGTGGGGGGAGGCTCGCGGGGAAAATGAGATGGTAACAGGGAAGAGAATAAGGTATCGGAGGACAAGCAGAATTGAAATGGTAAAGAAACCCTTTGAAAAACAGCAAAGTAAAAGAGGATGGTGAATGAAGGACTCGGATGTGAGGAGCATAACAAAGCGGGAGAATGAGGAGTGGGAGATGCAAGAAGAAGAGAAACAGCAGATGGAGAGGGCTAAGTAAGGGAAAGGCTTGAGGGAGAAAGAAGCTATAAAGCTGGGGAGCTGGGAATTTAGCATATTTTGTATTGTATAAAGGAAGAAGGCTTTGGGATTGTTAATTCCACAAGGAGCGTGTTTTCAACACCCAGCAGTATTTCTTTGAGTTGTGGGTGGGTTAGGTTGGGAGTGTAGTGATGGTGAATATGACTGAGTTGAAGGGATTTTTCTTTGATTCACAAGTTGCGTCTTTACCCTGCAGCTTTACATATGTTGATTTAACATGGAAGTGAATTATATAGAGCTCTTTGATAAAACTGTTAGAGGTTAGCATTTGAGGTTGAAGTAATTTTTGTTATACAGTAGTTGGTATTTTATGAGTTGTGACATTAGGTATGGAGCACAGGGTATGGTGAAAACAGTGGTGTAGTCTATGCGACACACAGGTATATGGAGTATACCCACTAGAAAACCTTGAGATTTTCAGTCTACCCACTTAAAAGTGCCCAAATGATATGAGCCCATGTCATGTATCATTGGCAATGATACATGACATGGGCTTGTGTCATTGTCAACCCATTTGAAACATTTTATAGATACTGAGTTGGTTCAACCAGTTTTTTGTATAATTAATACTTGTAGATGGGTCTACAGGTCTAGGACAAAGCAAATACTTGTAGACTTCAGTACCAATACCTGATCATGTTTTGCTTTGATACTTCTGCGCACTTCCGCAAAACGTCATCGTGACGTACGTGGGGAGCCGCTGCTCAACGCGCATGTAAATAATAATGGCGGAGCATGTTGAACAAACACAACCTATTGTTAGTACATGAATGTATTAAAGCAATCGAAGGGTTATTATTCATCCTATACAGTTATTGGACACTCGATCAATTTAAAAGTGATTTAGACACGGTTTATTTCATACACAGTAGCTAAGTGAGGATAGCTTCGTGACGTAGCTTCTTTGTTCTTGGGCTGAGCTAACAGAGTCCCGATCGCGTCTGAGATTTATCTTTTTAAGACAGTAAATCATCCAAAACTCTCATTAATAAACCCTCCATGAATAAAAAAATTACAGATGTTACCTGATCGGCAGTAAGATGGTCGCTGCAGACATACGACTCTCAGTAGGAACCCATCGTTCCCTCGTTCTCTGTACTTCCATTCTAGGCAAAGTTTCTCATCTTTTGGGAATTTTTGAATGCTCACTTGTT
>JBBPBX010023162.1:0-35403 GCA_038048925.1 Garcialebias charrua | reverse complement strand
ATGTATGATGTAAGGATGGATGTAACTAGGATGTATCTGGGACTCTGAGTACGTAATTTCCAAAGGTGGGCACCAGACCGCCAGAGAGCGCTAATCCGCTTATAGTGGACCTAAACAATTTGTCAGCGTTACAGCGGTTTGACTAACTTTTATAATTCATAAGCGGATTTGTGCTATTTTTATTTAAAATGCAGTACCGCTAATAACTAATTATCTATCAGTAAAAACTAAAAAACTTTTTTACGGGCTCTTACGCTAGCTCTTTTAGCTGCTTGTTTACCTTTTTCCACCTTGGTGAGGGAGCAGAGAGGAGGGAGGGGGAGCAGAGGGGAGAACAGACACGGATCTACCATGTAGGCAAATGATGCCGTTGCCTGGGGCTCCCAATCAGCAGGGGCCCCGGCCCCGCCCCGGCCAGTCACCTACATCCCTAACATTGCTCATGCTTGTTAATGTACATTTAACATAAAAATAATTATAGTTACGATGAAAACGATCATTAAAAACGCAATACAAAAACCGGTCGATTTCTGTATCCCCCTACTAAAAATGGACTATTCCATCTTGACATCTTCCAAGTCAGAGGTGAACTCGTGCTAAAACTGTGGCTAGCTGGTTGTGCTCCGTGTCTTCATAAATCATGGGAGAACCCCGTTGTATCAAGCTAAATTAACGCGGCCGGAGGATTGTATTGGGTGTTTTGTGTCAACCACTCGATGGTGAGTCGTTCGTTTTATGTATTTGGGTTCCTTTTATGAAATAGAAATGCGGTGGCGACACGCCCATGTATTTGAGATTTAAAAGTGGTCTTAGTGATTAAAAGATCATTCTCTTTTTGTTAAGCATCCATGTAGATGACTTTATTATTATTATTTTTAAATGTATTTATTTAAATTAGGACAATGCATTTTAATCAACATGGCAGCACTAAGCATCAACGTAAATACCGGTATGCCGTTAGCACAATAGCTAATTTTCATCCGTTGTCCTAAGACAGGTAAGAACAAGAAACATCCCACAAAACAAAAGAGCAGGGAACAATACAAACATCACCTATATAACACATAACACAACCTAAAATAACAATAAAAATATGATGCCATAAGAAAATAGGCAAAGTAATCTACACATGAGTGCACTTCTGGTTAGTTTTCAGCCAAAGTTTCAAAGAGTTTTTAAAGCCAGACTAGGTGCCACAGTTCCTGATGGAAACTGGCATTGTGTTCCATGACTGTGTGCCTCTGATGGACACCACCATTTGGCCAAATTTAGTCCTGCACTGCTGTATATCACAATCTCCTCTGGTCAGTGCTCTTCTGTTTACTGTACTTGTTTTTTTACGTATGAAATATATTAAAGGAGGAGGAGCAAGTCCATTTAAAACTTTAAAAATCAGGCAAGCATCCATAAAAATGTGATAGCTATCAAAATAAAAAATGTACTTATTTATGATGTTTAACATCTGCATTCTGCCGAGCGTAGATTTGAGATTGTTGCTGTATTCTGTAGTAAATCCTCTCTTATTTGCATCAGTTCTGCTATAATTAACATGCATAAAGCGTGCGGAGTCAGGCTCTGAGTCAATAAAAGAGAACTATTTTATTAAAAACTGGATTCGCACAGAGAGCGTGTGAAATCTGTGGAACGTGGCCATTTTGGCATTATTCACCGCAGTCAAAGATAATATTTTTTAAGGTGCCCATCATTTTGCTAGAATATGGTTTCAGTATGTCACAGACAGCAACACTCTGAACAACACTAGCAGCTTCTAACAGTATGTAAAATTGTTTGACTTCATGCTAAGTGTGCAATTAGCTATTGATTATATTTCCCTGGGGGTCATTACTGATACTAATCTAGCTACTTGAAAGATAGGAGACAATTTGTACAAATAAATGATGTAAGATCTGACCTCTGTAATATCACAAGGCTCTGTACTTGGACCAAAGCTATTTATTTTATATGTGAATGACTTGGTAAATGTGTCAGGACTCCTTAAATGTGTACTTTTTGCTGATGATACCACATTTTTCTGTTTAGGTGAAGATATAGAACAAATGTTGGAATTGATAAAGACAGAATTTGTCAAGATACAAACTTGGTTTAAAATAAATAAATTATCATTAAATCTAGAAAAAACTAATTACATGATATTCAGTAATAAAAAGAAAACTGTTGATGTTCCACTCAAAATTGAGGGTGTTGAGATTTGTAGAGTGAGTGAGGTGAAGTTTTTGGGTGTTATCATTGATGACAAACTGACATGGAAACAACACATAAATTCTGTAAGAATAAAAATAGCTAAATCGATTGCAGTACTGTACAAAGTCAGAGACCTATTGAATGATAAAGCTCTGTATTTGTTGTATAACACAATCATTGTTCCACACTTAATCTATTGTATTGATGTTTGGGGGAATGCGTGTAAAACAATCACAAAGCCTATTTTTGTATTACAGAAAAGAGCTGTAAGAATTATCACTAGAAAACATTACCGTCATCCATCAAGTACATTATTTTATCAACTGAAGTTATTGAAGTTCCATGATTTGGTAGACTATAATATTTTATCAGTTATGTATAGGGCTCAAAATAATGCATTACCTTTAAATATCCAAATGCATTTTGTTAAAAGACAAAGTTGTTATAATCTTAAGGGGACAGAGATGTTTGTAAAACCACAATTCAGAACTAGTTTGAAGGGACGTTCTACCTCAATCCAGGGAATTAGATTATGGAATGGCTTGGAGAATGTAGTTAAAAATGCCAAGTCAATGTTTACATTTAAGAAAATGATCAAAACGAATGTGTTAAAAAATATATATATGAAATAGCGTAATGTGTATTGTATTAGTTAGAAAATTAGAAAGAGTTAGTCATTTTGTACTGTTGGTTGAAGATTATTATTGTTTAATCTGATTGTTGGAAAAAAGGGGCAGATATAATAAGATTTATTCTTCTTTCTGCTACCTTTCATTTTTTTATATTTTGTACATTATCATTTATGGGATTGTCTTGTATTATTTCTTTTGTAAAAAAAAATGAACAAATTTAATAAACATAAACTAATACAGCAGTCAATGCAATGGGGTAATGCACTGGGCTTTCGGTCACAGACAACACACTGAAGAGAAACCACCTAGTTATGCAAGCATATATTTTTATTTATTTAACCTTTATTCAACTAGGCAGATCACATATCTCTTTTGCAAGAGAGGGGAATGGGCCTGAAGGCAGCCTAACATGTATATTTTTGGTCAGTGGGCCAGAGTACCTGGAGAAAAACCACACAAGCACAAGAAGATGCAAACTCCACACAGAAAGACCCCAGGTCCAACCGGGGATTGAACCCTGGACCTTCTTGCTGTGAGGTAACAGTGCTAACCACTGATCCATTGTGCTGCCAAATAAAATAAATACATATATATGAAGCAAAAAGATGCAGCAGCACCGGTGGTCCGAAACCCTGTCTAGAGTGACTGTCTTCTAGTAAAGAAAGTGCTTGCAGCAACAGAAATGTGTAAAGTGTTGAAGTGATGTTTATAAATCCAGCCTCCAGTATGGCAGCACAAAATGTCTTTCAGCCATCAGATCAACAACGTTTGACCTATAAACAAAGACAAAACCTCTGAGTTTAATAAGGTCCAAACCAGAATTCAGCTGGTAAGTGACTACATGTCAAATTTAGTTTTGCTTTGTTGATTTTATAAAAAAAATATACTTTACATTTGTATTTTTATGTTAACATTGTCATATTGTTTTTGAGTATTTCATTGTTTTTGTAGGAGATCATAATTACGATCAAGATTAAACAATTGTGAAGCAATGTTGCAAGAACATTATGTCAAGTTGAGTCTTGAGCTAAAAGTTGCAAAGTCACAGACAAAAAAAAAAACAACAAATGAAAAGTTACAAAATAATTTCTAGTTGTTGATTTATGGGGTGCAATTAACTTTTCATGTAACACTTGCATGTTTTTTTTTTGTTGCTTTTTTGTTGTTGTTTTTTTTGAATGTCCAGAGGACCAGACTTAGCGTTTTTAGATTTTCATGTAGGGTTTCTGCATTTCTTGCCCAGTTTTTAGAAAATCTATCATGATGGGTTACTTCATTTCTTTTTTTTTTCACTTCATGTTGAATTTTAAACAGCTTTTAAAAAGAATCCATGATATTTTCTGGATTTTTTTATCAGCTCTAAACATTTTTTTTCTAAATTTTATTTTGTTGACTTAACTGCAAATTACTAATCTGATATTTGATTACACCAATAGTTTTTATTTTTCTACAATAACAGATTGTATATTTATGCAATTGACTTTGACAGGCAGGGTTACAACAAAATTGCAAATATGCAAAATGTTGTTCTACATATGAGTGGTATGTTTTTATGTCAGATCTGTGATCCAGAAAAAAAGCCAAATTGTTTGCAAACAGAACTTGCATTGTTGAATGACCAAGTGATATTTTTTTTTTATTGACAGATGAGTCAGGGAGATTAATGACATCAGCACTACAACAGATTTCATTTAGCCATCTTTACATTACAAGCATGAATACCCATTTCCACATTCATTTTATTACCACCAGCATAATTTGATTGTCAGTCAGCCCCCTGGGAAAATATATCATCCAATTAACACAGAGGTAATGGGCGGGATTTTAATTAAAGCTGTCAACATTCCCTCTCTTCTTCTCTGTGTTATTTCCACAGCTATTTATTTGTTCTTCTTCAGTATTTTATATTCTTATTTTTAATGTAATTTAACAACACAGAACATACAGCTGTATTGGTTTAAACAGACAAACTAATTATCATAGACAGCTGCTCGGTATCAAGCTGATTTGAATTTAGGAATTTGATTATTGAACAAGGAGAGCTTGGTGACAAGAGTTTGTGATGGACATAAGTTGGAAACAGTCAAACTAATTTTCCTAGATCATGTTGCACTCATTCAAGTTGCTTTTCTCCAAATCCTTTGAGTGTATTTATGTACTTAACCACATGTTAAATTACCAATTTTTAAATGACCCATTCATGTTATTACTCACCCGTTTTGCAAATGAATTAAGCTGATAACTTGATTACAAATATATCATAAAAGAAATGCAGTTTATACTGAGGATATTTTATATTTTAGGGGTGGCTGTAGCTGAGTGGTTGGAGCAGTCGTCCTCCAATGCAATAATTGGGGGTTCAATTCCACCAGCTGTCACATGTGCTGAAGTGTCCCTAGACAAGACACTGAACCCCCTCTTTGCCTCCGATGTGTGTTCCATCGGTGTATGAATGGGATAAAGCTCTGATTATTCTTTGTACATATCTAGTAGTGTTGTATGAATGGGTAAACGAGGGCACAGATTGTGTTGTAAAGCGCTATTGATCATCTTGATCAGATAGAAAGGTGCTATACAAGTACAGTTCATTTACCATTTATGGCAATGACAACTGTGTAATCTCTGCTTCCACTGGCAACTAATGTAAAAAACGAGAACTATCTTGGGTGAAATTAAGTTTATTGTGAAGGACAAGATAAATTAATAAAACTAGTAATATTAAGATGAATAGATCAGTGTTTGCCATATAAGGACCATCCCTGGGCTGCCACCTTACCGTGGTGGAGGGGTTTGAGTGTCCAAATGATCCTAGGAGCTATGCTGTCAGGGGCTTCATGCCCCTAGTAGGGTCACCCAAGGCAGACAGGTCCTAGGTGAGGGACCAGACAAAGTGCAGCCCAAAAACCCCTATGATGAGTACAATTAATGGACTAAGTTTTCCCTCGCCCGGACGCGGGTCACCGGGGCCCCACTCTGGAGCCAGGCCCGGAGGTGGGGCACGCTGGCGAGCGCCTGGTGGCCGGGTTTTTACCCATGGAGCCCGGCCGGGCACAGCCCGAAGAGGAGACGTGGGTCCCCCTTCCCATGGGCTCACCACCTGTGGGAGGGGCCAAAGGGGTCGGGTGCAATGTGAGATGGGTGGTGGCCGAGGGCGGGGACCCTGGCGGTCTGATCCTCGGCTACAGAAGCTGGCCATTGGGACATGGAATGTCACCTCTCTGGTGGGGAAGGAGCCTGAGCTAGTGTGTGAGGTTGAGAGTTTCCGACTAGAAATAGTCGGACTCACCTCAACGCATGGCTCTGGCTCTGGAACCAGTTTCCTTGAGAGGGGTTGGACACTCTTCCACTCTGGAGTTGCCCCTGGTGAGAGGCGCCGAGCAGGAGTGGGCATACTGGTTGCCCCCCATCTTGGTGCCTGTACGTTGGGGTTCACCCCGGTGAACGAGAGGGTAGCCTCCCTTCGCCTACGTGTGGGGGGACGGGCTCTGACTGTTGTTTGTGCCTATGCACCAAACGGCAGCTCAGACTACCCACCCTTTTTGGAGTCCTTGGAGGGGGTATTGGAGAGTGCGCCTCCTGGGGACTCCCTTGTTCTACTGGGGGACTTCAACGCTCACGTGGGCAATGACAGTGAGACCTGGAGGGGTGTGGTTGGGAGGAACGGCCCCCCTGATCTGAACCCGAGTGGTGTTCTGTTGTTGGACTTCTGTGCTCGTCATGGATTGTCCATAACGAACACCATGTTCAGGCATAAGGGTGTCCATATGTGCTCTTGGCACCAGGACACCCTAGGTCGTAGTTCAATGATCGACTTTGTTGTCGTCTCATCTGATCTGCGGCCGCATGTCCTGGACACTCGGGTGAAGAGAGGGGCGGAGCTGTCAACTGACCACTACCTGGTGGTGAGTTGGCTCCGATGGTGGGGGAGGATGCCGGTCAGACCTGGCAGACCCAAACGTATTGTGAGGGTCTGCTGGGAACGTCTGGCAGAGTCTCCCGTAAGACGGAGCTTTAACTCCCACCTCCGGGAGAGCTTTGAACACGTTCCGAGGGAGGCGGGGGACATGGAGTCCGAGTGGGCCGTGTTCCGCGCCTCTATTGTCGAGGCAGCTTATCGGAGCTGTGGCCGCAAGGTTGTTGGTGCTTGTCGTGGTGGCAACCCTCGAACCCGGTGGTGGACACCGGCAGTGAGGGATGCTGTCAGGCTGAAGAAGGAGTCCTATTGGGCCTTTTTGGCTTGTGGGACCCCGGAAGCAGCTGATAGGTACCGGCAGTCCAAGCGGCATGCGGCTCGGGTGGTTGCTGAGGCAAAAACTCGGGCGTGGGAGGAGTTCGGAGAGGCCATGGAGAATGACTTCCGTACGGCTTCGAGGCGATTCTGGTCCACCATCCGGCGTCTCAGGGGGGGAAAGAGGTACGCGACCAACACCATTTATGGTGGGGGTGGCGTGCTGCTGACCTCAACTCGGGATGTTGTGAGTCGGTGGGCGGAATACTTCGAAGACCTCCTCAATCCTACTGGCACGTCTTCCACTGAGGAAGCGGAGCCTGGGGACTTTGGGTCGGGTTCTCCGATCTCTGGTGCTGAGGTCGCCGAGGTGGTTAAAAAGCTCCGCGGTGGCAAGGCTCCGGGGGTGGATGAGATTCGCCCGGAGTTCCTTAGGGCTCTGGATGTTGTAGGGTTGTGTTGGCTTACGCGACTCTGCAATATCGCGTGGACATCGGGGGCAGTTCCCTTGGATTGGCAGACTGGGGTGGTGGTTCCCCTATTCAAAAAGGGGGACCGTAGGGTGTGTTCCAACTACAGGTAGTCCCCGATTTACGAGCGAGATCCGTCACAACGAGGCGCTCGTAAACCGGAAATCTCGTAATTTGGAACGGCCGCCATTTCTCTCGTAAATCCGGAATTTCGCTCGTAAATTGGAACGGTTTTCGCTAGCGCGACTACAAACACTCTATTTTCATCCAAAAACTGCTTATGAGTGCATAAAAATGATCGGAAACGTGTGTCCATATGCTTAACTAACTAACTGTGGTGAAAAAACACATGAAAACTCAGTATTTTTTTCGTTTTTTCCAAAAATTCGCAGCTCGTAAGTCTGGAACCTCGCAGATCAGAGCGCTCGTAAATCGGGGACTACCTGTATAGGGGGATCACACTCTTAAGCCTCCCTGGTAAGGTCTATTCAGGGGTTCTGGAGAGGAGGGTCCGTCGGATAGTCGAACCTCGGATTCAGGAGGAGCAGTGTGGTTTTCGTGCTGGTCGTGGAACACTGGACCAGCTCTACACCCT
This sequence comes from Garcialebias charrua, assembly GCA_038048925.1. Taxonomy (NCBI): domain Eukaryota; kingdom Metazoa; phylum Chordata; class Actinopteri; order Cyprinodontiformes; family Rivulidae; genus Garcialebias; species Garcialebias charrua. The sequence goes on along the minus strand of JBBPBX010023162.1, from coordinate 27,276 downwards.
CAACAGGGTCCTGGAGGGTGCGTGGGAGTTTGCCCAACCAGTTTACATGTGCTTTGTGGACTTGGAGAAGGCATTCGACCGCGTCCCTCGGGGGGTTCTGTGGGGGGTACTCCGGGAGTATGGGGTACCAGGCCCATTGATATGGGCTGTTAGGTCCCTGTACGACCGGTGTCAGAGCTTGGTCCGCATTGCCGGCAGTAAGTCAGGCTCGTTTCCGGTGAGAGTTGGACTCCGCCAAGGTTGCCCTTTGTCACCGATTCTGTTCATAACTTTTATGGACAGAATTTCTAGGCGCAGCCAAGGTGTTGAGAGGATCCGTTTTGGTGACCTTAGAATCGCTTCTCTGTTTTTTGCAGATGATGTGGTCCTACTGGCTTCATCAGTTCGTGATTTACAACTTTCACTGGAGCGGTTTGCAGCCGAGTGTGATGCGGCCGGGATGAGGATCAGTTCCTCCAAGTCCGAGGCCATGGTCTTGAGCCGGAAAAGGGTAGCATGCCCTCTCCGGGTCGGGGAGGAGGTCCTGCCCCAAGTGGAGGAGTTTAAGTATCTCGGGATCTTGTTCACGAATGAGGGAAAACTGGAGCGTGAGATCGATAGGCGGATAGGTGCAGCGTCCGCAGTGAAGCGGGCGCTGTACCGGTCTGTCGTGGTGAAGAGAGAGCTGAGTCAAAAGGCAAAGCTCTCAATTTACCGATCGATCTACGTTCCCACCCTCATCTATGGTCATGAGCTTTGGGTTATGACCGAAAGAACAAGATCTCGGATACAAGCGGCTGAAATGAGTTTTCTCCGCAGGGTGGCTGGACTCTCCCTTAGAGATAGGGTGAGAAGCTCAGTCATCCGGGAGGGACTCGGAGTAGAGCCGCTGCTTCTCCACATCGAGAGGAGCCAGTTGAGGTGGCTCGGGCATCTGGTTAGGATGCCTCCTGGACGCCTCCCTGGTGAGGTGTTCCGGGCATGTCCCACCGGGAGGAGACCCAGAGGAAGACCCAGGACGCGCTGGAGGGACTATGTTTCTCGGCTGGCCTGGGAACGCCTTGGGATTCCCCCGGAGGAGCTGCTCCAAGTGGCTGGGGAGAGGGAAGTCTGGGCCTCCCTACTTAGGCTGCTACCCCCGCGACCCAACCCCGGATAAGTGGAAGAAGATGGATGGATGGATGGATGGAACATTTTTAAACTTTCATTGATAGAACAGTTACTAAGTATATTTTTAATTCAAGGGAAGGAAGAGGGTTGAACATTAGTTACTGCAAACATTGGAACGATCTGTTCTCAATAAATTAAAAACAAGTCAGTGGCATAAATTTGCTTTGAAGACTTTCTGACTTTGGTTGCACATGCCAGTTAGCATCAAGGGAAGGAAGAGGGTTGAACATTAGTTACTGCAAACATTGGAATGATCGGTTCTCAATAAATTAAAAAAACAAGTCAGTGGCAGAACTTTGCTTTGAAGACTTTCTGACTTTGGTTGCACATGCCATTTAGCATCATTGAAAAAAATGCATTTGTTTTTATTTGCATTACGCCCCATCTAGGTTAGCCAGGATATAACATAAATTGGTGATTCCAACTTCTGCACAAATCAAGCAGCCACTGAGTTGGGTTTTATGGAAAAGTGATTTCTTTACATTGGTGAAAATATTAACAAAATTGAGACTTTATCAACTTCAAGGGCCTGGTCAAAACAAATGACAGCTCACATTTAAAAATATATTTCACAAAACTATTTACAAAACAAGTTAAAGGGATTGTGACATGATTTTTTTACTATTCATAAAATTGCTCAAAATATATATATTTTATCATTTAAATATGTTTGTTTTTGCAAACAAAATGATAAATCACTTTAATTTTGCTTTAAAAGTGATTTTGAACTTCAAGCCGTGTTTAATCATGGGAAATCCCATTACACGCGAACGCACCATCTGTGATGTCACACCGGGCAGAGCTCTGGGCTTGTCACAGTGCGCAGGTATGAGCAGCTCGACATGAAGGAAGTCTGATACAGCATCAGACCTAAATTAGATCCTGTTGTTTCTTGTTCCATCACCCAAACTATTTTCTGCTTCCCAAAATGAAGACAAATAGCTCAAATCTTCACATAGATTGCTAAATTCGTCCAGTTTTAAATTGTCCGCTATTAAAGACACCACAGCCCTCTGCCCAGTGTGACATCACATATGGTGCGTTCGAGTGTAATCGGATTTCCCATGATTAAACACGGCTTGAAGTTCAAAATCACTTTTAAAGCAAAATTAAAGTGATTTATCATTTTGTTTGCAAAAACAAACATATTTAAATGATAAAATATATATATTTTGAGCAATTTTATGAATAGTAAAAAAATCAAGTCACAATCCCTTTAAAGTAAATGTAGCACAGAGGGTCAGGTAAGGCTGGTTGAGATGCGCAGAAGCCGACGTCCCTTCCATAGCTCATCTTTATGCAGCACCACTCGTCAAGCAGCCAATCCCCATTCAGCTCTTTGTCTTTCCTCTAATCAAAGAGAGCTACCTGAACACTAAATACAATTAAGAGAATTATGCACACTCAAACAAAGCTGTAAAACTACATTCATAACAATTTACATCTATAAATCCAGCTGGAACACCTTAAAGTAAAAAATTAAAATGGCATTGGTGAAAATGGAAGAAAGAAAAGTTTGATGCCAATTTTAGGAGACAAGCAATTATTCTCAAAACGAAACTAACACAGCAAGCAGTCTTCAGGTGCAGATAAGTCTGTATTGATTCCAACATGTTAGCTATTAGCTATACATGTACATAATGCAGTGAAGAACCTACAGGGTAGTGTTCAAAGGTTAACATGGATTGCAGGTACAGTTAAGAGCCTCAGCAGAAAACAATCAAGTTTAATTGATTGGTTCACTGGATCAGAGGCAGAATTACACGTCAACTATATACAGTACAGTACATGAAGAAAACAGAAGTTATGATTCTCAAGGCCTTTAGTCACCAAAACAGAACTAAGGAGCAGGACATGAGACATGTATGCCTTCCAGATACAAGGTAAGTGAAGTTTATTTACAGTGACAATCAGAAAGGTATGTACAGGGGCAACTGGGAGGTCTGGAAAGGACGAGCCATAGGTAAGCATGTTTCCAAAGTGTTATGGATCTGAGAACTAAGATTTTTTTACAATGTTTCCAGGTGTCTCCACAGAGAGAGGTAGGCGTTTCCGGGTAGGTAGAGGTCCAGATGTGTTTGAGGTAAGCTGAAGGCAGGCAGGTGGCAATGGATCCTTGGATTGAGCACAGCTTGAGGACTTTGAGAACACAGGTGAGTTCCAGGCCTGGTTTCTCAGAAAGAGGGTTAAAACTAGAAAGACACAAAGAGACTGATTAGTCAAATGACTTGCAGAGATATCAGAGGCTGGCAACCATGCTGGATGGCATGTAACATTCCAGCATCTGATGGAACACTTTAACAGGCTTACGAGAGGCTCATCAACAGAATTGGTCACAAGTCTGGTCCATAAAGTGCCTGCTGGCTGCAGGGTGGTGCAGTTCAGGAAGAAAACACTGGAATCCCACAGAAAGATTTATCTTATCCATTGTCATACTTGCAGGTTCAACTCAGCATTGTTCCACAAAATAATCTCAAGTATTCAAAAAATTAATTTATCTTTTGGTTGTATAAAATCTCTTCATATAGCAAACCACAGAAACTGTTCTCTACTTCTCACGGAAATAAATTATTACAGCAGTACGCAACAATAATCCCGTGTTTACTTTGTTGCATGCATGTTTTTACTTTGTACTTTGTATTTATGATGTGGCAAAGGTTTATTTAAAATGGGCACACACGTTAATTAGATACAAAATTTGATGTGACATTTTATTGCTCTTCCAAATTCTATGAGGTATGTCAGAGCAGGTCTTTAGATCCCACTGATCAGAGCTGTGTGGGAGCATGTAGGTTGCAGATTCACACAAGATTAAAGTTCCTAAAAGTTGTGGTTTAGAAAATATTTAATAAGGAATTGTATACAGCATGCCAGATCCTAAGAACATTATACAGTATTTTCTTCTACCTACTGTACCCCAGTTAACATTGGTGAATTGTAATAATTTAATTTCCACATGACTTTGTAGGTAAACCTAATCTCATATGTGTTAATAAATCTCTATAAATTAACACACCATTAAACAAAGTATATAAATATACAATTAACTGGATTCAATAACAATGATAAAATGGACTGTACTTATATATCATATTTCTATCTTATCAAGACACTCAAAGCACTTTACAACACAATCCGTGCCCTCATTTACCCATTCATACAGCACTCTACTAAGTATCTTTACAAAGACTAATCAGTGCTTTATCACATACGCTGATGGGACACACATTGGAAGGAATAAGGGGTTCAGTGTCTTGCCCAGGGACACTTCAGCACGTGACTGATCGTGGAATCCAACCCCCAAGTCTTGCATTGGAGGACGACTTCTCTAATCACTCTGCAGTGCCTTTGCGGGCTGGCTGCTCACCGCCTTTGAGTCCCCCCCCCCGCGTAATATCGGCGTCAGTATGTGCAAGATTTTTTTTCATTACCACACCTTTGACCTTCAAGCAGAGGTCAAAAATGTGTTAGGAATTTTTTTTGTCTCCAAACCCTATGTGTCATTTTTCACCACTTTTTTTCACGGGGCGGCCGTGGTGTAGTGGTAATGGCAGTCGTCCCCTAATCGGAAGGTTGGAGGTTCGAATCCCGCGTCCGCCCACCATGTGTCGTTGTGTCCCTGGGCAAGACACTTAACCCTGAGTTGCTCCCGGTAGGTCTGGATGGCGCCTTGCAAGGCAGGCTACCACTACCGGTGTATGAATGTGTGAATGAATGGGTGGATGGCTGGTATTGTAAAGCGCTTTGGGGCTCCTCACAGGGGGCTGGAAAGCGCTATATAAATAAGCTCCATTTTATTGTCTGTCCAACAGATCTCACTTGTAAATGAGTCTTCAAGGCTCATTGTGACTTATCTGTTTAAATAAAGGTTGAATGAATGAATGAAAAATCACTCAGCCACAGCTGCCCCATAAGACAGTAAAAGCTCTAATTTGATATGTAATTGTTTGTTTCTCATGCGTTTAGGTAGCAGGCTACTCAGGCATTACATGAGTAGAGTCTATAGGCTCTTCTTTTGAGAAGGCAAAGGACATTTGTTTGTCATCCATCTGAATAAGAGGTAAGGTGCAAGCTTTTCTAACATAAAAAGTGTGTTGTAACAGCAGGAGGGAAGAAAACTGAAAGTTATGCACCATAACTCATGTTCCCTGAAGGAAGGGAACAAGGTGCAACAACATGACTATGCGAATTACGCCTCCGAGCGGTTCACCTGAAGTAATGCAATCACGCCTTTTAAGGCAAGTGGGCGTCAGCGTCACCAGGGGCCCGCCCCCATGGTATAAGAGATGCTGACTACCCACGCATGTCCTCTATACGCACTTCACCGAGCTTGGGCATTGAAAGGGTAAACATGTGTTGCACCATGTTCCCTTCCTTCAGGGAAAATGCGTTACGGTGTATAACTTTCAGTTCCCTATCAGTCAGTCCACTGCTGTGCAACAACATGACTATGGGAACATAATCCAATCACGCCCTGGAAATGCTCTGGAAACATGTGCTTATGAGAACCTTTTGCCTTAGAGTACAGGAGCTAGCCGTCTATTTCTCTGTGATAGTGAGAACAGCTTGAGTTACGTCACGTGCTGTGACATCTAGGCTGTAGTGTTTTACAAACGTGTTTGATGATGACCAGTTAGCAACTGCACAGATATCTGCTACTGGAACACCTCTGAATAAGGTCCAGGAAGTGGCTAGGCCTCTGGTTGAGTGAGCATGTACCCCAATGGGCACCTGCTGACCTTTGCTGCTGTATGCCCTCTTTATGGCCTCAGTCACCCAGTGTGAGAGGCGCTGTTTGGACAAGGCCTTGCCTGCGGCAGGATTTGAAAAGCATATGAACAACTGGTTTGTTTTGCACCAACTGACAGTTCTCTCCATGTATATGCTCAGGGCACTAACAGGGTAGAGCGCGTTCAGACGACTCTGTTCTGCAGTTAGAACAGGGGGAGGAGAATATGTTGACAGTTCGAAGTCCAGACTTCTGGGGTTTAGAGTCGGGACTTTTGGCACATACGCGGTGTTTGGCCATAGGGTGACATTTGACCCATCTGGGGCAAATCTGGTACACATTGGATGCACAGATAATGCGTGGAGGTCACCCATGCGTTTTGATGAGCACAGAGCTAAGAGCAATGCAGTCTTATAAAATAACAAGTCTATCTTAATGCTACTAAGAGGCTCAAAGGGAGGCTCGTACAAAGCGTCCAGGACTAAATAAAGGTCCCATTGGGGGTCCAAAGTCCTGCTTGGAGGCCTCTTTCTCAGCATACCCCTCATGAATTGTATCATTAAATGGTAGGCACCAGGCGATTTACCTCCCCAGCCTTAGTGGCATGCCAAGATGGCTGTTAAGAAGACCTTTATGGTTGAAGAGGAGCATTCTTTTTCCAGCAGGTCCTACAGAATGGTGATGAACTGGACTAAGTCACAAGAATATGGAGCAATATTCCTCTCAAGACACCAGCTCTCAAAAACATGCCACTTACGTGCATAGAGTGTCTGTTTGGACTGTACTCTCACTCCCTTTATTGTGTTTACCACATTACTGGGTAGTCCGGAAGCCATCAACCGGTCCCTTTCAGCGGCCAGACCCAGAGCTGCCACAGTTCTGGGCGTGGATACAAGATCTGCTCGTGGGCCTGGGTCAGCAGGTTCCTGTGTGGGGGCAGCTACCAAGGTGTTCCTGCCAGGAGTGAGATCACTTCTGCAAACCATGCTTTCATTGGCCACCTGGGGGCTAGCAATATTAGAGAGAGAGAGCTCCCCTGCGTACACGTTCCAGCATTGCCTCAATTAAGGGGGCGGGGGAAACGCGTAGTACCGCTTCCCTGCTGGCCAGTTGTACGCTAGGGCATCCATCTCCAATGGTAGGTTCACGTCCCGTATGGAGTGGTACAGAGCGTAGTGGATGTTGTTGCTGTAGGCGAACAGATCTGCGTCTGGTCTCCCGTATCATGCCCAGATCTGGTCCACGATACGTGGGTTCAAGCGCCATTCTGAGGGGAGGGGTGCCCCCCTTGATAGGGCGTCTGCCCCGTGGTTTAGCTCCCCTGGCACGTGAGTTGCACTCAGTGACAAGATCTGTGGGTTGCACCATGTGAGCAGCTTCTGCGTCAGCGTTAGGAGGGGTTGGGACCGTGTCCTTCCCTCTCTGTTGATATAGGCAACAGTGCACCTGTTGTCCGATTTTATCAGAACGTGCCAGTGATTGACCAGGCCTTTCTGTAAAAATGTCTCAGTGACAAAAACAGTGCTAACAGCTCCAGGAAATGTATGTGTAACCGGGTCTCCTGCTGGATCCAGACCCCACGGGCATACTGGTCCCTGCAGAACCCCCCTCCCACCCTGTTTTTGATGCATCTGTTATCAACAGGACTCGGGACAATACCCGGCCCAGTGTGACTCCTCTGCTGAACAATGTTGGGTTGTTCCATGGCTCCAGGGCCTTCACACATTCCGAGCTGACTTTCATCCCCCTCGTTTGATGAGGAAGGGCGAGGTCCAGCTGCTTGTTGACCCAGACCTGAAGGCCGCATATGTAATAAGGCCAGAGGAACACAAACGATTCCTGCAGCCAGCAGGCCCAACAGACGTTGGCAGAATTTGAGAGACACCGTCTCGCCCAACTGGAAACGTGCTAAGCAGAGCCAAAGGGTTGCCACCCGTGCCTCTGAGAGCCATGCCCTGTACAGAATGGAGTTCAATTCTACTCCCAGAAACACAGAAATCTGAGATGGAGCCAAACTGCTCTTCTCCAGGTTTATGACAAAACCCAGTGATTTCAGGTGATACATCACTATGTCTGTGTGTGCTTTTGCCTGGACCATGTTGTTTCCTAGGACCAACAGGTCGTTGAGATAATTCAACACTCTGATGCCCTGGCTCCTCATGGGTGCCAGGGCTGCCTCCAGGCATTTCGTGAATGTCCTTGGAGCGGTTAACTAAGCCCCCCACCCCCCCCCACCCCCAGGGAATCAGCTGGGAGCAGACTCGTGTAGCCTCGACACCGCTCAGCCACACGTGTCCCACCGCAAAAGCGGCCGGCATACGAGGGCGAGCACCAGCAGAGACCACCACCGGACCCACCACGGGCCGAACATGCCTGGAGTAAAAACAGGTTTGTTTCCCGCCAGGCGGTCCGACATAGGACCTCCTCGGCGAATCGGGACACAAGACAGAAACGTGCCTGATGAAACGGGCCTTCTGCTTAACTTTACAAGTTCGTCCGCCCACAAGGTACGGGATCTAACCTTCACATGTCCAGACTTTATTTGTAGAACTATACAAAAAGCTGATGACTTTTGTTTTATGCATGAATCATGATTGTTCTGCTGTGAGTGACATAAAGTCAAATATGTTGTTGCACAAAAGCATGAATAAAGCTAAAAAAACAGTTCCTCTCTGTTTCTTGACTAAAAAAACAAAAAAACACAGTCATACCAACAACACGTCTCCCCTCTATATTTCCAGCCGATATAAAGGGCGGGGGCCATCATCCCCTCCTCCCTCGTGGCTCACGGGGTGATAGCCCAATCAATAAGCCCCAGCAGGCGGCCTCAGGACTGTCTTCAGCAGACAGAGCCAGAGACATCTGCAAGCAGGCCTGTCAGTCCTCACAGACACAGGTGAGGGGGGGTCACATGTTCCAACCCTCGCCCCGTTGTAAACCACAGGGTCGACAATACACAAATTAAACATACCTATGACACATCCGCGTGCCAGGGGAGCGCCGACAGAACCTGGTAACCATGACAACGTACCTTCCTGGCCACCAGCTCCTATTCAACGGAGTCCAGCAGTGAGTGACGGGGGGGTCACGACAGAGGCCCACAGGCCCGAACCAGTCTCACACGTTCACAAAAGAAATGGTGATGACGCTGCAGTGTTTGTGAACATTCAATGCAAAGCAGGAATGGCACCAGGGCTAAGTCAGACTCCTCTTCTCTTTAATCAAAGAGGACTGGACTTTGTGTCACCAGCCAAACTTAAAGCTGCTCAACAAAAAGGGTTGTCTCGAACAGTTTCACATCCTTATGCTGAAACGGTCCCTTTTACCTCCACGAGCGACACACCTTGCTCAGGCAATGATCTTGCAGCGTGACCGCGCTCGTTGCACTGAATCGGTTCTGATTTTAAATGATACCCCCTCACCAGGTGAAACACAGCTCCCTGGAAGTTCTTCGGGCTCCAGGGCACTGATGAGGCCGGAGGCCAGTGAACCGGACCCAACCGTGATACGGGCTAGGATCAGGAGGTCTGCTCGTATACAAAACTTGCACCCCCTCCGGAACTTGACTCTCCATAAAAAGAGGAAAAGCAGACTTTCTGTTCCGCTTTTGCCCAACGGAGACAGCGGGTTGCTCCTACCTCCCAACATTCTTAGTGTGGATGGTATAGTAACACATCTGCAGGAGGGCCCCCTCCCAAATTTGGTTGGCCCTCAAGGGGCCACAGAGACTGGGGCCTTTGAGATTGTGCTTGCTTTGCCACCTGCTCCTCTCCAGGGACCCGCTACGTCACCAGAAGGGACAGCCTCTTTGCTTATGCCCAGAACTGTGACAAATTTCAGCTTGGTTGCTGAGAGGGACAAACTGGTGCCCTCAGGCCTGCCCAAGACCGTGGTAAATACCATTCAAAATACCAGAGCTGTGTCAACACAGTCTCTTTACACCCGAAAATGGCGTATTTTTGAAGCTTGGTGCATGGAAAGAAATATTATTTCTTATTCCTGTGACTTGGTCCAGCTTCTCACTTTTCTTCAGGATCTGCTGAAGAAAGGTTGTTCATTCTCAACCATTAAGGTGTTTTTATCAGCAATTTCAGCTTGTCATGAGGACTGGGGAGCAGGACGCCTGGCGCGTACCCGCTCATGATAAGATTCATGAAGGGCTAACTAAGGAAGAGACCCCCCAGCAGAATCTTAACCCCTGGATGGGATCTCAGTCTGGTTTTGGAGTCTCTCTCTGATCTCCCATTTGAACCACTAAGCGACATTAAGATAGATTTATTATCTCATAAGACCGCTCTACTCCTGGCTCTTTGCTCGGCGAAACATGTGGGTGACCTCCATGCTTTGTCCGTTCACCCAATGTGTACCAGGTTTGCCCCTGACGGGTCAAAGGTCACCCTAAGGCCTAATCCTGCGTATATTCCTAAGGTCTTGACTCTGAACCCCAGAAGTCTGGACTTTGATCTCTCTTCATTTCCTCCTGCTCCTGTCCTCACTCAGGAACAGAAAAAGCTGAGGGCACTCTGCCCTGTGAGGGTTTTAAGTGCTTACATGGAGAAAACAGCTGAATGGAGGAAAACAAACCGTTTGTGTGTTTTGCGGCCCCAGCTCCTGGTAGGGCCCTGTCAAAGCAACGCTTCTCATACTAGGTGAATAAGGCCATAAAAAGGGCGTACAGTAGCAAAGGTCAACAGGTGCCCTCTGGAGTACGTGCTCACTCTACTCGGGGCTTGGCCACCTCGTGGTCATTGTTCAAGGGTGTACCAGTTGCAGACATCTGTGCGCTGCGAACTGGAGCTCAACACATACGTTTGCAAAACATTACTGTTTGGACGTTACTGTGTGTGATGTCACTCAGGCTGTCCTCTCTAACACACAGTAGAAAGCAGGCGTGAGATACCTAATGAATAAAGGCAGACGTTCACACTAACATGCATTTTACTGAGCATTTCAAGGGCGTGAATGAATTACGTTCCCATAGCAATATGTTGCACCGAGGGACTGACTGATAAGGGAACTGAAAGTTGTGCACCATAACTCATGTTCCCTGAAGGAAGGGAACGAGGTGCAACATAATAACAAAAGTGCATTTTGGAGAAAGTAGGATGGGCGTCCGCGTCTTAAATACCCAGAGGGCGGGGTCTCTGGCGTGACACGGACGCCCCGGCAATAAAAGCGTGAGTGTATTCCTTCAGGTAATCGCGCAGGGGCGCAATTTCCCATAGCAATATGTTGCACCTCGTTCTCTTCCTTCAGGGAACATGAGTTATGGTGCATAACTTTAAGTTTTGTTTATGTTCAGTGACAGCTTATTTTCATCAAACCACATTTTAAGTCTATTCAATTCATTAGTTACATCCTTTAAAGGTTCAGTATGCAGTTTCTGTAGAACTGCAGCAGTTAGAAATATTTTCAACAGGCAAAGCATTCTGATCCCTCCCCCTCAGAGCCATATGTGGCTCTGCCCCCTTGTGGTCTGTTGAATTTCAAATTCAAGCTCTGTTTTTATTGGCTGATTCAAATTCAAGCTCTGTTTTTATTGGCTGGTTACAAACTCTGTTTTTATTGGCTGGAAAATGGCGGGTCACCTTTTCTTTTTAGAAATGCTTATTTACCACCTGGAGAAGCAAGGGGACAATATTTTTTAAAAAAATTTTCAGAGATTACCTGGCTAACATCAGTCTGTCAGGAGGTAGTGACAGAGTGAAGAAATATGTTCATAAAAAAAGCTACATACTGCAGCTTTAACAGTCTATGTAATCTCCAACACTGGTGAGGTGTTCCGGGCATGTCCCACCGGGAGGAGACCCAGAGGAAGACCCAGGACACGCTGGAGGGACTATGTTTCTCGGCTGGCCTGGGAACGCCTTGGGATTCCCCCAGAGGAGCTGCTCCAAGTGGCTGGGGAGAGGGAAGTCTGGGCCTCCCTACTTAGGCTGCTACCCCCGCAACCCGACCCCGGATAGGCGGAAGAAAATGGATGGATGGATGGATGGATGGTAATCTCCAACACAAAAAAATATTTGTATCAACAGCAAATAGTTTATTATTTCAGGTACGATACATAGATCATTTACATAAGTTATAAACAGTTTGGGACCCATGCATGACTGACCCCTGAGGGATCCCACAATGTCCAAACATACAGAACAAACATATCCCAACTTCACATACTGTCGTCAGCCTTTCAAATAGCTTTGAACCCAGTCTAGTGCTACTCCCCTTATTCCATAGCGTTCCAAGTTTTTTTTTTTTTTATAAATCTGTGTCAAATGCCGTCTTTATGTCCAAACACACTCCAACAGCAATTTTCTTGTTATCCATCGCAGTAGTTATCTCCTCTACGGTTTCAATGATAACACCCAGAAACTTCACTTCACTCACTTTACAGATCACAACATCTTCAATTTCAAATGGATCGTCATCAACAATTCTCTTTTTGTTACTGAATATCATGTAATTAGTTTTATCTAAATTCAAAGATAATTTGTTTAATTTAAACCAAGTTTGTATTTTTATAAATTCTGTTTTCATCATATCCAAAATCTGTTTTATGTCATTACCCGAACAGAAAAATGTGGTGTCATCGGCAAAAAGAACACATTTAAGAAGTCCTGACACATTTACCAAGTCATTCACATATAAAATAAATAACTTTGGTCCAAGCACAGAGCCCTGAGGAACTCCACAAGTGATATCACGGAGGTCAGATCTAACATCATTTATTTGCACAAACTGTTTCCTATCTTTCAAATAGCTAGATACCCACTGTAATGCTGGTCCTCTAATACCATATTTATTTAGTTTTTCAAGGAGAATGGTGTGGTCAATGGTATCAAATGCTTTTTTTAGATCAACAAAAACACTAACACAGTACTGTTTATGATCGACAGCATTAGTTATTTGTTCCATTAAATCCATGAGAGCCATTGATGTAGAGTTTTTTTCTCTAAACCCATATTGACTGCTACTTAAAATATTTTGTTTATCAATAAATTGATCCAATCTGGTCACAAATAGTTTTTCTAGAATTTTTGAGAACTGTGGTAATAAGGATATTGGCCTATAATTATTGAATACACATTTATCACCATTTTTAAAAAGAGGAATTACCTTTGCTACTTTCATGTTATCTGGAAATATTCCTGTTGAAAAAGATAAATTGCATATATATGTAAACGGTTCAATAACATAACTCATTATTTCTTTTACGAACATCATATCCATGTCCACCCAGTCTTTTGATCTCTTGTCTGAGAGATTTTTTACCATTTTCATAATTTCCTCTTTGTTAGTTCCATTAAGAAAAATACTGTTGGTGCAACTTTTAATTGAATGACACACCTTATTATCTACTTTTGGTATTTTAGCTGCAAGGCTTGATCCAATATTTACAAAATATTGATTAAATTCATTTACGATATCATTCTCATCATGTATTTCTTTGTCATCTTTCACAAAATATTTTGCAATGTTCGTTTTCGCTTTATGACTTTTTAGAACATCATTTATTACTCGCCATGTTGTTTTAGTGTCACCATTGCTCTTGTTTAATAAATCACTATAGTATTCTTTCTTGCATTTTCTTATAATCATTACCAATTTATTTTTATATTTTTCTTCAGCTTGTTGTGTTCTCGTTTTTAAGCATGAATACAAGTAATTTTTTTTTTACAAGCATTTCTCAACCCTTTAGTCATCCAAGGTTGGTCAACAATATTTCTTTTTCTACGATTTCTTTGCACACAATTCTTTTCATACAGAGCTTCTAAAATATTCATAAAAACATCACTGATTGAGGTTCAGAGTGCAGCTTGAATAAATTACAAGTGAGGCCAGATCCATCCATCCAAAACTTACTTACCAAAGCTATTGTTATTTATTTTCTCTCCCATTATTTTTAAAACGACTCTGTCAGGGTCCACATATAGCATTAAGGAGATTGGTCAAAAGGAGTTTAAAATTTATTTACAATAAACTCAAAATACTTCAATTCTGGGCTCATAAATGTGGTCAACAGAACATAATTTAATTAAGGCATTTACACATGAAACAAACACCAATTGACTAGAGGGGAACTTATAAAGTGGCTGATCAGACCATTCTGACACACTGGGGTGGGTTGTGGGGGAGACATATCCAATAGGCTACATTAAAAGTAATGTTAGCAACAACAAAAAAACTGATCAAAGTAGTGCTAAATATGTAAACTAAAAAAATAAATACATTTACAAGGACAAATCATATTCAAAAAAAATCATAAAGATCAAATTACAATATTTAACTTCTCCCTCTACTGATCTGCAACATGGTACCGTCCAGTTAGACTGATCTCTAGATGTGATGCAGCTGGGGCTGTTCACGGTGAGTGGCAGGACAACTTCAGCAGCATCTCCACGGGAACTGGCAACTCAAAGAAACAACAGTTAAATCATTGCAGATGACAAATAAATTGCAGCAAGACTTGAAACTACATAAACTGTAGTTGAAGACTTGAATCTACTTATTTTAGTTGATTTTATCATTGAGTTTAGTTGATTTTATCAGTTTTTGGTTGCACTTTGTAGCACTTTGAGATTTTTGTTAATCAAAAGTGTGTTACAAATTCAATTAATCATCATTAATATTATTATTATTTTTATTGTTGTTGTTGTTGTTGTTGTTGTTGTTGTTGTTGTTGTTGTTGTCGTTATTATTGTTGTTATTATTGTTATTATTATTATTAATATAGATTATCTAAACTTGTGCATATTTGCAATCAGCAAAAAACATAAGATGCCAAATTGATTTCTTCAAACTTTGTTTAATGTGGGGCTGCAGGTATTGCACAGACTCATTTTCTCCTCGCTCTTCATTTATTTCCACTATTTTAAGGCTTTAAGTTTCTCTTTTACTCCACATATAGACTTTATAATATACAACATACAATTCTTTTAGTTAAAGTAACGGGTTTATATCTGGTGTGGCATTTATTTAAGGGACGAATCTTCACAATGCAGGTATCTGCGTTTATAATAATACACAGTCCCTTTAGAATCAGGCAATACTGCAGGCAGAACTACTGAAAGAGAAAAACACATATAATGTATTATTTTCCCATTTCAGTGAAAGAGGAACATGCAATGTGCAAGAGAAGGATTGTAAAGCAGGGATGTCAAATTCGTCAGGAGGGCAAAAGTAAAATCTTGGTCCTAGGCATCTTGATATTTTTTTCTCCTTTTGAAAAAGATATACAGTAATAGAGTTTGGGCTTTTACTGTGTAAAAGTATTCATATATAAGAAATATAATCTACAGTTTACAAAAAAATGTATTATGGAATTTAACAAAAAATGTTTTCTGTTTAAAATTAAAATGATATTGATAAAATACAATCATTTCTCATGCCTTTCAATCATTTTCAATTGCATATGTTCATCAGCTGAAATAAATCACTCAGTAAAAGTCTAAATATACAGCTGCTATTATTGCACTTTGAAATTATAAGAGACGGCAAATAAAAATGTGCAAATTTCTGCAAACTATTCTGTTCTTATGCATCAGCTCTGACAAACTCCTTATATTTCTTTTTGGTTGCAAGCTCCTCTACAGGAGTGTGATTTATTTAATGTGTTGCCATTTTCATGTCAAAAACAAACAGATTAGTAAGAAATTACAATTACATTTTCTTAACTTCAGAACTGGCTGCTTGCCATGGTTGGTTCTAAATATTCTCATTTTTCATGCAAAATACGAAGCAACAGAGACTCAGTGTGTAACATACTGAAAAGCCTGTTCCAATATAAATTACTGTATGGGTCGAAAATAATTGTAACAGGAGCCAGATCTGGTCCATGTGATTTTAGTTTGACATATGTGCTTTAATCTAATATGTAACATAATTGTTTTATACAGTATTTATATGAATTTTTCTCACGCAAGTAAAAGTGCCGTTAAAATTTCCATTTGTGCTGCTTTGGTTTCGGAGATATTAAATATTATTTTGTAGGTCATCTGTTCCCCCTGTGTCGGGAGCGCGCACTGCAACCCGAGAGGCGGATCCGAAAAACTAGCCCACTCCGGTGCGTTTTGGAGGTGTATGGGGGGATGGTGACGTCATCGGTCAAATATTTAATTATTAATATCTCATAAACTAAAGCAGCACAAACGCTAGTTTCAACGGCACAAACCAGCACTAACGAAGCACTAACAAACTAGACCACTCCGGTGCGTTTCGGAGGTATATGGGGGGATGGTGACCTTTAGATGACCTAAAAAATAATATTTAATATCTCCGAAACCAAAGCAGTACAAATGAAAATTTTAACGGCACAAACCAGCACTAACGGAGCACTAACCATTCAGACTAATTGCTTTAATTTTTGACGTGGGTGGGGTGTCAGCTTCATACAGCCATCATACAGACATGCATCGCAACAATTGTCG
Organism: Garcialebias charrua; assembly: GCA_038048925.1. Classification (NCBI taxonomy): domain Eukaryota; kingdom Metazoa; phylum Chordata; class Actinopteri; order Cyprinodontiformes; family Rivulidae; genus Garcialebias; species Garcialebias charrua. The sequence continues at coordinate 10,974 of JBBPBX010023162.1, read as the reverse complement.
AACGGGAACTGCCGGAAGTCCAAGCTGGCTTTCGCAAGGGATGCGGCACTAGAGATCAAATTGCGAATCTGCGTTGGATCATGGAGAAGACCCGGGAATATCAAAAGGACGTCTATTTGTGCTTCATTGACTACAGCAAAGCTTTCGACTGCGTCAAACATGAAAAGTTATGGAAGTGCTTGAAACAAATGGGCATCTTGGAACCCATCGTACAGCTAATGAAATCACTTTACAATGATCAGGAAGCAAGGGTTAGGACAGCCTACGGGAACACGGAGTGGTTTCGAGTCGGGAAAGGAGTTCAACAAGGCTGCATCCTATCACCAGTTCTATTCAACCTGTACGCAGAAGTGATTATGAGGCGATGCAATTTGGACGAATCTGAGATTGGAATCAAAATTGTCGGCAGAAACATCAATAACCTTCGATATGCAGATGATACAACCTTGCTCGCAGAGATTGAAAAGGACCTCGACTGTCTTGTCCGACGAGTGCAAGAGGAAAGCGAACGAAGGGGACTGTACCTGAACATGAAAAAAACTAAAGTTATGACCACTGCAGGCAATGGTGTAGTGAACATGCAAATAACACAGTAATAGAGTCTGTAAAAGATTTCATTTTCCTAGGAGCAAAAATCGACCGCAGTGTAGGGATGGGAACCGAGAACCGGTTCTGTTAGAGAACCGGTTCTTAATAGTCCAATTCCATGGAATTGTAGGATGCTTGTCTTAACGATTCAGCTTATCGGTTCTGCAGACTCATGGTGGTGACGTATTTAAGCGCTGACATCACAGACATGCGCCGCGCCCGAGTGGTGGTGGCGTGGTGGTGTCTATATAAGATATCTATGATGTTCAAAATGGCGTCGCGGAGGAAGCGCTCAAGCGTTTGGCTTCATTTCACGAAAAAAGATGAGACCAGGGCTACTTGTAACGCATGCAACGCGTCCATTACGATAAAGGGAGGAAATACGTCGAACATGCAGAAGCATTTCGCCACTCAGCATGCGGTGACTTTGAAGAAATGTACCGTTTTTAACACGCTGCTTGGAGGAGAAGTGGAGAGAAAGCGTCCACCTCCGTTGTTACAGCAGGTAACGTCAAATTCTTTCACTTGTTACCTTTTAGCTATACTGCTTCCACTGTATTTTATAAATAATCTCCCTCTCCTGTAACATTTAGTTGACGAGGATTGCCGGAGTCTGGCTGGTTCTGAGTCTAGTAGTGTTAGCACGAGTGGAGCTAGCACACCAACGTTAGCTTCTCCTTTCATGGAAGCAGGGAGAAATAAAATGAAATGACTGAGGCAAGAACAAACGAATGTCATCGATCTGTTACCAGATTTGTGGTGAAAGGTTTGCACCCTTTTACAACAGTGGAAGCACGTGAATTTCGGTAAGAAAATATTTAAATGATAAATATCAAATTGTAAGTTGTCAGTTTAACAAGTTCAGTTCTGTTTCTGTTTCTATTCCGACCTGTGGCCAGATACTTCCCATCCTCCAGAAGCTGGAAAAACATTACACCGTGCAGGCAGATGACTCTGCTTTCAGCAGGAGTATTAAAGAAAACATCTGGAATGATCTTTCCAAACGTTACAAAGTAAATTTGTTAAATAATGACTAGTAATAATAATTTACACCAAACTTAGTAAACTATCTTCCCTTTCCCTAAATTTTGTTTTCCTCCATTTTAAATTTCAGGATGACTGTATCCAAGCGTTCCTTGAAGAAGCGACTGTTATCGACCCCAGAAAACACTCAGGCAGCTGCAGCAACAACAGCAGAGGTATTTGAATTACACACTAAATAAGTGTGAAAGCAGATATGTTAATTTTTCTGAACAAAAATTACTAGTTTGTTTTGATGAAGTTTTATTGTTTATTAGGAAATTCCTAATAAACAATAAAACCATCAAATAGGAATACTACATATATTTTTGGTTTTGGTGAAAGATCATTAAATTCTTTATGAACACAAATGGTTTACTATATTTTATTACCCAAACGAGAATCGATAACAGAATTGATAAGGAATTGAATCGATAAATGACATCGATAAAGGCATTGATATCGATAATTTCTTATCAATTCCCATCCCTACCGCAGTGGGGCATCGGCGCCCAAGATCAAGAGGCCAATCACACTCAGCAGGACTGCAATGCAGGGAATGGAAAATATCTGGAAGAGCAAGGATATTAGCATTGCAACAAAAGTCAGATTGGTCAACGCAATTGTCTTCCCTATAATGATGTATGGTTGCGAAAGTTGGACGCTTAGAAAAGAAGAGAAAAGAAAAGTCGAAGCATTCGAACTTTGGTGTTGGAGGAGAATGCTAAGAATACCTTGGACTGCCATGATGAAGAACAAGGCAGTTTTGGACTGCGTCAAACCGATAATGTCATTATTGGGCAAAATTACCAAACAGCAGCTCTCATATTTTGGCCACGTGATGTGCGCTGATTCTTTAGAAACATCAGTGATGCTGGGAAAAGTCAGTGGGAAAAGAAGACAAGGCCGCCAAAGAACAAGATGGCTCGACACCATCATGACAACAATGACTATGCCAATTGCTGTATTGAAAGAATTGGTGAAAGACAGGAAGGCGTGGAGTATGAAGATTCACAAAATGACCGAAAGTCGGATACAACTGATAGGATAATCATCATCATCATATGAATTTACTTGTATATCCCAAAAATTTGTTCGGAAATGTAGTTTAAAAAAAAAGACCAGATAATGATGTAGTGGGCATGACCTTGTCCACTTTTAAGACACCTGTGTACTTTTGAACTGTCCAGTGATGACCTTTACTGACCTCTCAGTAAAGCAAGACATTTACTACAAAATCATTCATTTAGCTGTAATCTGATAAATATAGTCACCAAAAGAGACTATTTCTATCTTTGATTTTAGGCTGATGTGATCAAAAGAATAACTTTTGTCATTTTCATGATGTGTGCTTTTAAGCTGTGTTATTCTTTAAGAGTTAAACTGTGTTCACTGCTGTGTTAAAGGGAAATCTCGGGTCACAGAGACCCGACTGTTTTGTTTAGAAATAAGAAGACAGTTTAATCCGTTGTTTTTCATGAGCAGGGCTCCAGCTTTCTCTGTCTGTTCCTAAACATTTCCCTCTGCTGCTGGCTGTAACCTTGGGCCTGATAAGGCAAGTTCACTCCTCTCTTTGTTGCTGCTTTTTAAGTTCTAACTGTGCGAGAACGCTTCAGAGTTTTCTGGGAGCTTCAAAAGAGATGTGAACCTTTCCCAAAGAGCTGGGTACGTTTGGTCAAGAGCTAACGACCTGCGTCTTCAGCTGAGGACTGATAACAGGCTGTTATGAGTCCACTTCGAATAAACTTTGTTATTCCTTCCTGGAATAAATTATCTTGAGCCAAGAAACCACGACTGTCACGGCTTCTGCCGACGAAAGCGAGTATCACCGACACCGACAAGGTAAACACGTCTGGAGTCCAGCTTGGACTTGCGGGACCGACGACTCGTCAGTCCAAGGCTGACCACAGCTCTTTGCCAGAACCAAGGCGGACGTCTTAAGGTAAAGGAGCAGCTGTTTGCTTACTGGAGGTGTGATGATATCTTAGCTGGACGCGTACGGAAGAGTGTCATCTGGTTTCATAAATGCAAGATAAACTTCCTCTCTTAACCTCCCAATTCTTCTTAAATCTTTCCTCCTATTTCTTTCCCCTCTCAAACTAAGCTGGAAACTATGATTAAGCTGAAGAGCCCACAGACTAAATATGTTAACATCCAATATTGAAGTCTGTTGTGTTGAATTTAAGTGTGCTGACGTTTTAATTTGAAAGAAAGTGAAATCATGTCAATCAAGTGTAATGGTGTTAATTTAGTTGATTTATTTTAAATAAATGATAGTGTCTCTTTGACATATCAAACTAAGTTAACGTCTTTGTCACTTAATGGCTCTGTTTATTTATCCATCATAAAGATCACAGAGATATTGGGTAAACTGAAAAAGAACAGAATCCGTGAATTTACTATTCAATCTGAATAAGTAAATTAATTAAGGTAAAGAGGTCAGTATTAATATTGACCTCCTCATAACCCCTTACATCTGGTGGCCTCGTACGTGGTTCTGAAAGTTTATTGATAAAACTGTGATCTCTCGTGAACTGTAACGTCATGTTTGCATATTGGGATCCAAGTTTTAGACTCTAACAGATTAATTATTTTGGCTGGAAAAGTGTTCAGAACGATTGCAGGACTGCAGTTAATGACATTTGAAGCTGAAATTGTTATTTGTTCAACTTTTGAAACGCTATAAGTAGTTTGGTGGGGATCTGTCTCGCTGTGTGGGAAGTGTCTGGTGGTTCTGATAAGGACCCGGTCCAGATTACGTTGCACAAGCTGAGGCAATCTCACTGCAAAATGACCGCCGAGTCAAATTGCCTGAAAAGCTAATTTAACATCTACAAGATTGCTGTGCTGGTATTTTACATGTTAGAGCAGGTCAAAGAAGCATATTACTGTTAGAACGGTGTCGGATAGTGGTTCTGAAACCCGAGTTCTGCTCCTTTAAAGTGGACGGAACCGACCTGAACGCGGCTCCGAGGGAGTCCGTGTCGTGTTACAGTTGACGTGCTGGTTACTAAGCGTAGCTAAGTCGTGCCTGTTTTAAATGTGATTGCCACGTTTCAGAACTTTGGAGAGTTAATTTGTAGCGTTTGAGTTGTTTTAAGAGTCTATAAAGTTGTGGTCTGCTGTGCAAGCTAACGTTAAAAGGACATGTACTGTCTACACGTTTGTTTATGAGCTGTGATTGGATGAAACGAGAGCTGTGAGCTGTCAATCACTCGTGGCGAACGCTGATTCGCTGTAGTGGGAACGCACGCCGTTGCGACCAACCCACTTTGTCGTCATTTCCGGTACTTCATTGGTCGAAGGTAAGAAACTACATTTACCATGAACGCTTGGGTAATGCACTGCAAACGCTGTGATTGATTGGTTGACGTCACGTATCTGTTTAGCGAGCTCCGCCTCGCTCAACGGAAGCTGGTGACGCGCTGCGTCGACCCGCCTACTTGTGTCGTCATTTCCAGGTGCACTTCGGGTGACAAGCACTGACAGAACAAACGGGAGATTTCACTGAGAGTTTAAACACTCATTTCAAGCCATCTGAACTGTCTAACAACATAGATTTGTCTCTGACAAGACCGCAGTTCGAGCGTTTATCACGAACATACTAGAAACTAACTCTAAAAGGTAGTTTTCAGTTAAATACTGAATGAAATAAATCAGTCTCCACGTGATAAATTAAGACTCAAAGCTGCCCCCTGTTGGTTAAAAGACGTTGACAGATGAGTTTTCTCAAAAACATCATAAAAAGTCAGCATTTTTATGGTGAAATTACCAGCTTTAAAAAATTGTACTGTACACAAACAAAAACTCCTGTTTATTCTAAATACAAATTTTAGAATAACAGAGGTACAGACAAACAATTTATGCTCATTTTAAATACTGAAGAGATTTAAAATAACACTCAAAAGGGAATTTTTATTTGATTTTCAAATTAAAAAAAAAAAAAAATGATGGAGAACAGAGCATTTCCACATTATGCTCTTCACATCTCTGAATTTTAAACAGAATTGGTGTGTACATCTGCACACTTGTAGTTAAAAATGGCATTTTTAACGTTTTTCTGTGTACAATTAATGACTCCAGTTTATTTTAAATAAAAAGTTTAAAATAACAAACAAAATTACATTTTTCAATCCAGATAACTGCGGCAACTCAAAACAGTTTTTACTGAAACTGAAATACATTCTCTTGGAGCAAAAAATAAAACAAAATCTGCTAACATTTTAGTGTGAACATTGCATTTATTTGAAATCTTTAAGAAGGCGTTTGAGTGAAAGACAGAAAAATTAAGCGTGGTTTAATAGTAATTGTTTTAAAAGATAAGTCTATTAAGTTAACACGGCCACAAAGGCTTTAACTTACAACATTTTTCATTGAAGGTAAAACCTAAAATAAATAAAAAGGTACTGAATGAAGTAAAGACTTGTTTATAGATTACTGGAATAAACCCAGGAAGCTGTTTTAGTTAAATAACTCACCGCTAAGAAAGCATTTATTTGCATACACTATTATAAATACCGTCTTATTGATTCAAACAAAATCAACACAAAAAGATGGGAGATAACAATTATGATGAAGCTTTACAGCTGCTCACAGCAAAGCTTGAATTGTTAAGGCAGGATAACATTCGCAGAAGAGAAATTTTTCAACAAGAAAAACTTAAGTTAAAACGTGAGATCAAACAAAATCAAAACAAAAAGATGGGAGATAACGATTGTGATGAAGCTTTACAGCTGCACACAGAAATACTTGAATTGTTCAGGCAAGATAACATTCGCAGAAGAGAAAATTTTCAACAAGAAAAACTTGAGTTAAAAAGTGAGATTGAGCAATTAAAAATAAAACGGCGTGCTATAAATGGTTTTGATGTTCGTCAACTCCCTGACCCGATCTGGTTAAAAACAAAACCAGAGCGTGAACTACATTACCAAGAAAAGGTCAAATCCCACTCGCTGGAGCTGGAAGGGACAAGTTCATCAACTCCCTCTCCTAATAAAGGCGAGAAGAAACATGTTTTTCAAACTCACAAACCACGTAGTGAAGATGCCCGCTGGAACAATGAGCCGGAGTGGCTCAGACAAGACCCAGAGTACATAAAACGATTTCAAAGGGGGGGCGCACGTCCTAAAGATAAGAAAGATGGTCACAAAAGTATACCATATCACAAAAGGGGGTCCGAACAGGAACCCCCAGTTCAAGGACAAGCTCCTCCTGCCCCTGCACTGCGGACTGGACAGTCCGGGAGTAGCAAAAAATCGCAGAAGTTCCAGAAAAAAGGCAACATACCTCTATGCTCTGAGGAGATAGTGGACATAAGTTGGTTGTTTGAAAACTTGAATGATACAGAGGATGACCGAACTGGTACATTGAGTGACCTTGTCTTTGATAACTCAGAGCACATGGATAACTCAGAGCACACAGTTAGTGACATCAATAGCAAACGACAAAAAGAAAAACGTCTCAAAAAAGGCCTTGAGCTACAACATCAGTTTAAACAATCAGTGATGAAACAGTGCGCTGTAACTGCTGTTGAGGCTCACATGCAAAACAAAACACCCTCTGAGGTGTGCCCAGGTCAAAAGGTCGTATCACAGTCGCAAAAAATAGGCGAGGTTCACTCTCCTATAGACAGCGAGGATAAACACCGTCGTCTCAAAGGTCCTCTGACCTCAGAAGTGGTGGAGAACACGCGTCGGTTGTTAAAAGAGTTGGATAATACTAGCAAGAATGAACAAGATTTTCAAACTGACATACACCGAAATGTTGGTACCAGTTGGAACAGTGACTCAAAATGGTTTAAAGGGAGCCCCGCCCCTGAAGCACCTCAGATTGAAAAATCTGAGACAAGCAACGAACCACAAAAGGTAGGTGTTCACTCTCTAAGAGACCCACAACGGTTCAGATCGAACCAGATGGGTGAAAACCAAGGTCCATCGGTGGGTGGACTTCAAAAGAAATTGAAGGATGAGGACCTATACTCATGTAACTATGCGTGGTCCCAACAGCCACCCCCGAGCCTTGGAACTGCACCTCCCGCGCCTCGAACAGAACAGTTCAAGACAGGCAAAGAGTCACGAATGTCCCGGAATAATGGCCCAACACCTCTATGCTCGGAAGAGACAGAGGAAGTAAGTAGTTTGTCAGTAGATTTGAATGTTACTGTGCTTGACCAACCTGATACAATGAGTGGCGTTATCATTGATAATGACACTATCAACATTGACCAACCTGGAGCGATGTGTAGCACTGTCTTTCACAAAGACTCAGAGCACACAAATAACTCAGCGCACACTACTTCTGACATTGCCATGGATGTTGACAGCAAACCAATTGCTGACACACAACAACATCCTGAAGGTCATGATGCTGACAGCCAACAAGATGCTGACAGTAAGCAAGATTACACAGACAGAGTCACACGTGAACAGAAACGTGGGCCAAGACCTGTGAGGTTTCTGTGTAACTTTATACAAAGGGGGGTGGCTAAGAAAGCTTACCTGCCTATCACACTGGAAGGTGTCCTTGAGCGTGAAGCCCTCCTGGATGGCAGTTCTGATATAACCATTATGTCGGCCAAGCTGTTCGAGGAGCTGAGGACCGCCGCTAACGGTGTTGACAGGCAAATACCCTTTGAGAAATGTGCTATTGAGCTACAGGGTCTCGCAGAGACGAGAACAACCCTAACAGCTATGGCTATGGTTCACATGCAGATTGGCGAAATGACAATACACCACCCGGTGTACGTGTCTAAACTTGACTCATTCCCATTTTTGGTTGGCCAAGATTTTATAAACCGCTTCAACGCGATTATAGATTATGGTCGACGGAAAATGTGGAGCACAGTGAGAAAACCCCTGCCAATAAAAGTGCTTCCTAGTTGCGATACAGACTGCCTAACCGCAGGTACCGCAGAGGACACAAGGGACTGCTCATCCGAGGACGAGAGCCCGGTAAGTGAACCTTCAACTACAGGTGAGACAGAAGAGACCCAAAAGTTGGACCAAACTCTGGCCCAACAAGAGAACCTCCTCTGTGAGCTGACACGTTCAGCACTCCCTGACCACTGCCTACCACAGGTAGTGAAAGGTGTTGAGATCCAAGGATCCCACACCGATGACGCTGTACTGTCCTCTGAGACAGGTAATAGACCTTTTACCAGTTGACGTCATCACGCAAAGCTCGGCAGAAACGAGCGTTCTGATTGGACGGCAAAAAGCCGAAACCGGATGCCGGGGGTTAGGAAGGAGCCGAGGAGCTTCGTAATGATAGAGAGTTGTAATTTAGAAGCTTGATTTCTTAAAATAGTGGACAACCACTGGTCAAAATGCCTGAACATTGTGCCGCAGATACGAGAGGAGGTGATTGTGTGCGCTGATGGAAAATGGTGAACTCCTTCAGGCTTTTTGCGGATGTCCAGCAGGGTGAGCCGTTGTGTGTAGTTGTCAACAACCTGTATTATCCAAGCGTCAGAAATAAATGTTTTAAATTTCTCACACCAATACTTCTGATATTTAGACTGGTTTGGTTATTGTTACAGGTTCAACATCTTCTGTTAGCTGCTATAACTAGCGCCATGTCTTCATAATGAGCCGTCAGTATAAGCACAGTATGTAAACAAAAACATGACGTTTGAGTCACACAAATGTTCACAGCGTCCTTATTTCTTATTTGATTTCTGTAAACTATGTCTTAAATTAAGCCTGAGACAATTGGTGATGTTGTGATGTGAAAAATAATAACTATCCCAAGTGATAGCTTTCCTAGGGAAATTTAATTATCTTTGATTTACTAATGCACTTATGCTGTTTATACAGCTTACACTTTAGACGTAACATGTGTGAAAATCTTAAATATATTACAAACAATATATTTTGCATGTGAATTCCATAATGACACATACAATAGTTGTATATTGTGTTTGTGATTGTTTTTGCAGAGGATGTGGCTGCAACCATGTTGGAAATACACCAACCTGCACCCAGTTACCTTGTACATGGAAGAGACCAGCCCAAAAACGAACTGCACCTGCTACTTGGATGAGCTGCAAGTTTTAAAGTGAGTTTAATCAGTGTTCCTGAAGACATTTCATATTACGCTTATAACACAAATACCCAGAAAGGTGACTTTCAGTGAAACTTCACCAACAATTGGAATAATACAATATCACTTATCTTGTCTTATCCCAGTCAAAAAACTATTCAACATTGTACAATTGTAGTTTATTGTATTGTGTTAATTATTGTTGTTTTCTAGTGGCACTAGATAATAAATGCAATCACATATGTACGGTTTTAAATGTTTTCTACAATGGTAAGATCTGGAATAGTTTTTTGACATTTTTTAAAAAACACTTCTACAAATAGATTTGCTAATATGTGTTAGATATCAACCACATTTTTCATGTTGGTGTCATTTAAGGCATGACATCTATGTTGAGAAGTTTTCCAGGAGAACGCTGAACAGACTGTGTTTTGACCCACGACATCCTGATGACCGGAATGAGCCCACCATCACTGCTGGCTGGTCTTCACAAGGACATTTTGAGCGTGGAGCCATTCTTGACCTATTGCAGGTTGTAGTAGTAAACATTAAAAACCAATAACGCTTATCTGTATGTTTCTTTAATTCCTTTATTTTGTCTAGATTTTAAAACTCCTTGTTTTTTTCCTTTTAAGATATGCTCAAAGACCCTGGCTGCAGTTCTCGATCCAGACTCTCCGGCAGATGAAGTAGCTGACGACCGCGGCCCCTGTTCAATCTCCACGCCATCAGAGAGACCTGCCAGAAGTTCAAAACATCTTTAAATGTCTCACAAGCACACACATTATTTATATAAGTCACAAACAGAAACAACACATACCAGAAGATCAGAACAAGTGCTCAATACAAAAACAACTGGACTTTATTTGTTGCAGAAAACGTTTCACCCTTTCTGCAACAAATAAAGTCCAGTTGTTTTTGCATTGAGCGCTTGTTCTGATTTTATCATGTCCTGGACGACTGAGAATCTTCACCAGCACACTAAAACAGCATTTGTATATTAACAGATTAAAAAATTTAACTAAACAAAAGTTCCACTTCACTAAAAGTCAAATTAGAGCACAGTTTCTTTATTTTTAAAGGTTGGTGTGTTCATTTCTAAATTTAATGTACTACAATCAATGTGTTTTGGGATGTGTGGACTATCTCATTAATCAATTACTGTAATAAACATGGATTTGAATACAGTATATAAATTTGGTCAAATTGGGGAGGGAATGACTGAGCCAGCTGAGGAGTGCTGTGAGTTTTCATTGGATTAGCGTGATGTCCTTCAAAAACTTCAACAAATGTGATGTCACGGTCGACATAATTTATTTAAAATAC
>JBBPBX010023161.1:11844-30236 GCA_038048925.1 Garcialebias charrua | reverse complement strand
AGTTCAAATTAGCCAACTGGCTAAAGCTAGCATTAGCGTAAAAGCTAAAATTACCTAAACTAAAAGCTAAAATTACTAAAATCTCAAGCAAGTTCAAATTAGCACAGCTGTAACTAAAAGCTAACATTTGTAAATCATAGCCATATAAAAGCAAGATGTATTTGGCTAAAAGTTGAAACTTTTGTCATTTAATGTAGTTTAGATAAGTTTGGCTAATTTGAAGGTTTGGTGGTGGTTTTCGACATTTTAGCAGTTCGGTAGTTTTAATTTGATCAATTTAACCTTAAATTTTATGTTACTGTTTGGCTAGGTTTAGCTATAGCTTTGGTTTAATTATTTTGTAACTTTTAGCTAGGTTTGCTGACTTTGTTTGGCTTGTTTAATCTTTCATGAAAAATAGTTTTTATATTAAACGTAAACATTCGGGTGTTAATACATTTCTTAGTTGTTTTATTTATTTTTATCATCAATAAGTCATGTTTGCTGGTCTCAGGTAACAGGTGCTGGTTCTTACCTGTTTGCAGCATCCCAGACCCGCCTTCGAAATCCAGTTCAGGTATGGCTGCGCTCCTCATTAATAAAAGGAGACAAAATGTCCACCTCACCCCCCACAGAGACATGTCTGGATTAAACTACAACAAACAATATTAAACTACACAAAATAACAGAGTCTCAGCTCCATTTAAGCAGCAGGCAGAGCAGGGAGCATCGTCTCAGTCTTCTCGTTTCTCCTCCTGCACATGAAGCTTATCAACACAAGCCCCGCCTCATTCATAATTTATCCGCCTACTTTTCCAGTTTTATCCAATCAGAAGCTTGGAAACCCTCAACATCTTCCTGTGGACCAATCAGATCACCAGATGAATCTGCACTCTTTACAGCTGTGAAAGGAAAGAAGTTTATTTGATGAAAAAGAGGATGACAGAGGCTTTTAATGCTTTTAAAGTTCAGAAATATCTAGATAAAGGCTTAAAAATCTACCTAACAAAACCTGACTCAAAAACATAAAAGGGACTTTAATAAAAAGACTAAAGAGTAAATTCAGACCTTTCCAAGTGGGATTCTGTTTAAAAAATACAGGCATTCATTGAAGACCAGTCCTAATTATCATAAAGTAAGAAACAAAATATGCACATTGCATTAAACTGATGGTATTCTTAAAATTAAAAACTTGGAAGCAAAATAAGAGAGCTGACGACTGAAAATGGGTCAAATCCATGGAAGAGCGGTTTGTGATAGAGAAATTCAACATTTAGATTTATTGATAAATTTAGGCCCAGATTAAGGTGATTGGTTTACATTCAATGTGTACCCGCATGAGACTAACTTGTATAAATAGTGGTTGAATTAAATTGAATCTCATAGTATATCTAAAAAAAAAACTTCAGGAGTAAACTTTGACCTTTTTTACGTTTTCTATGAGTGCCTTTAAATTCTGTTTTTAAAACCAGAAACAAAAACTGATGAGAGCAGGAATGAGTCGGTGTCTCGACTGATTCTTTTGGTGTTGCAGCTTTTCTGAAAATGACGGCGTGAGACAAAGTTTGAGTGAAATTTCTTTTCAGAGTCAGATTTCTGTAGCGTCTTGGACTCACAGCTGATGGACGCCTGAAAATCTGCACAAAAAGTGATTCTTTATTAGTTTTTTTTTTTAGCAGTTAAACAAGGGATCAAATTTTCTTTATAATCTGTCAAATCTAATCGCCACCGTGCTCCTGATACATTTTCTCCTGGACCATCAAACGTCCCTCGACTCGTCTCCACCCTCTGCCCAGAGCCTCAGTCCAGATGTTTAAAAGCTGGATCTTCATCATTTTGCACCTCTCCCTCCTGCATGTTTTCGATGCAGACACGGTGTTAAAGCTCTTCCGCCTGTGTTTCAGTCTGAACTCTTTCCAGGTTTCGCAGTGAACAGGTCGATACGCTCCAACACCTCGACCTTTGGCCTTCTTCGTTCTTTTTCCTGGACGGCGTGTTCTTCAGTGCTGGACGAAGAAGCGCTCAACTGGATTTCTTTTTTAATCCACCCGTACATTTTGTACAACAATCCAATTCACGTTGAAGACTTCTTTGACAAATAATACCCCAAAACATTCAGTTGTAAAGATAAAGCATCAGATAATTCAGAACCAGTAGTTAAAATGTCCTGAGGCCATGAAAAATCTGAGGCTACTGTCCTCGGTTGGAAAAGGGTGGACTGCTCTCTTCAGAATGAGGGTGAGTTCAAGTATTTCTGGTTTTGTTCACGAGGGAATAATGGAGCATGAGATTGACAGATTGGTGCAGCGTCTGCAGTATTGTGGACACTGTGCTGGTCCATTGTGGTGAAGAGGGAGCTGTAAGGCAAAGCTCTCTGTCTGTCTACGTCCCTCCCCCATCACCTCTGGTCATGAACTCTGGGTAGAGACTGAAAGAATGAGATCGTGGATACAGGAGGTTGAAATGAGTTTCCTCTGCAGGGTAGCTGGACTCTCCATTAGAGATATGGTGAGTTCAATTATCAGGAGAGACTTGGAGTAGAACCGCTGCTCCTCCTCATCGAGAGGAGCCAGTTGAGTTGGTTCAGGCATGTCCAACTGGGAGGAGACTAGGGCTGTGTAATAATATCGATTTTGCGATATATATATCGATTTTTTTTCTTTCCTAGTAAAAAAATTTGAAATTCATCTGCAAGTATCGCAACATCCAACAGTCATCCTGCTTACTCACTGCTTGCTTCACTGGGAGAGTGATTAGGTCTGCAGAGTAGACTTTCTGTTTAGAGTTCACTTATTAGTCAGGGTCTATCTACAGGCCTTAAGCTGCTCTGCTAAGATGGGTGCATTTGAAGTTAAATGTTCTTCATTACTTGAATTATAGACTGTTTTGGAGAAGTCATATTACTGTTTACTTACCAAGCACTTAGAGTGATTCCTTCAGATGTTAAGTGTCAAGGTTAAAAAGGTTTCAAACTATTCAGAGCAGGGCACTTGGTGCACTTTATTTACTTTACAAATGCATGTAAGCTACAGTTTTTACTGTTTCAATTGAAAGAAACATGTTTTCTCACGACTTCTTTGATTCATTTTGTCCAGCTGTCGACTTTAAGTCTGTGTCCATGTCCAACCAGAGCCAGGTATTGTGTAGTTGGTGCTTTTAATCAGTTTTCAGTTAAATTAATTCAATCCAAATCTATAACAGTCTCAAAATGTCACCAAAATCACCTTCAGAAAATCGCAAAAGTGTATTGAATTGTATACAGTAATTTGCTGAATATCGCAATATATATCGTATCGTGAGCAGAATATCATGTATCGTATCGTGAGATTATTGTATCACTAAAGCCCTAGAGGAGACTCTGTAGAAGATCCAGGACACTCTGGAGACTACATTTCTCATTTGGCCTGGGAACACTTTGGAGTCCTCCCAGAAGAGGCTGTGAAAAGAGATGTCTGCCCTCGAGACCCGACTTCAGGACAAGTGGAAGATACAAGATGGTCGGTTAAAAAGTTTCAACATCTGGAAAGGTTTTAGCTTTTCTTGCTAATTTTGTCTGCATCGTCTCGCGTACTTTTACTAAACGTTGCCGCACAAAATTCACTATATTTTTTGATTTTCTCCAAAGAGGAAATGCAAAGCAAACATAAGAGAATAAAAGTCTTAGGGGGCCGAGATGGTGTGGGCAGCTGGCTCAGGACCAGAAGGTCTCGGGTTCGATCCCCGGTCACGGCATACCTCGTTGTGTCCCTGGGCAAGACACTTAACCCCGAGTTGCTCCCGGTAGGACAGGCAGCGCCTTGCATGGCAGTCTACCGCTACCGGTGTATGAATGGGTGGAGGGTTGGTACTGTGAAGCGCTTTGGGGCCCCTCAATGGGGTCTGGAAAGCGCTATATAAGTAAGCTCCATTTACCATTTACCGTATAATAAACGTAGAAAAATATGCAGAAATTCTTGTTGCTTTTTGATCGGTCCTTGCAATTTATTGGTGAAAACAAACACAGAACACACATCAAGCCTTACCTTAAGAAGTCACCCTGAGCCAGGTGAAACAGGTTTACACCTCCATGTTGCGTTAGCTCAGCAGGCTAACTGTAGCCTGGAGTGTCAGACATTTTAAAGACCCCAATTTGCTTTATTTTTTTAATTTGTTTGTTTGACCAAACTTTTTAAATCAAACTCACAATAACTTGAAAATCTTGTCCTCCTGTTAAATCACTAAAACTGTTTAAAATACGTGAACCGGTTTTGAATATTCTCTGTAGCTCTCTCGGAGCAGGCATAAAAATATCAACATGATGACGTCCGTCTTTGTGTCTCGTTTAGCTGTACATCCTATAATACATTTAACATTTTTATAAACCTTCATACACAAATGTAGAAGTTAGCTCACAGTCAAACTAAAGCTGGAACCTGGAGTTCTCAGGGGGTAAAGCTACGGGGCAGATCAGTGTTGTCTCGTTGCATAGCCCTCTACGTTTGATAAACAGTCATCTGCAACAACACAACTGATTTTTTTTCTTGTACCTGTGAGTTTACAAACTGCCCACAAAACCCTCACAAAGCTCAAATCAACGAGATGATAAGGAGTAAAAACCAAACAACCCGGGTTTTTATGGCAGAGATGAAACATATATACATACTTTTTTTGTTGTAATTTTTAAAAAATGGCACTTTTCCTTCATCTGAACGTATTCTTCCTGGAACTCTGGCAGTACTGTATATATTTGAAAGAGAAAGGCAACAAACCACAAACCTTTTGGACAAAAGTACAGACACAACATTGTGACACCCCTCTCTCATGCACTACTTTGGAATAACTGGACAAATTCTGATTTACCTACCACAAAAGTCAGTACAAAAAAGTAAATTATATATATATTTTTGCATTAATACCAGATTCAAACACAAATTTTGTTCTGTGTGTCCCAGCCGCTCCGTTCTGGTAAAGTCTGGTCCACGGCGAGGCTGTGACGCATGGCAGTAAACGAGGCACTTAGTATTTAGCCACTTAATGTCAGAAAGAGTCCCTCTGGTTCGACGTCCTCTGAAACACCTTGAACAGTTTATAAAAACGTTACAGAAAAAATGTTAATTTTATCCATGATTCTTTTCAGCATATAAATGAGAGGGATGCACTGATACACATTCTAAATCTGAGTACAAGTACTTATATTTAAGTACTTGGTAATAACATATGCTGCGAGGATTAGTAATAAACGGCACTACACTTCTTACAGTTAGAACAAGGGCTAGGCCTGTCACAATAACAAATTTTGCTGGGCGATTAATTGTCTCAGAAATTATCGCGATAAACGATAATATTGTTTGAAATTTGACAATAATTAATAAGTATTGCCAAATTTAAGAAGCCATTTTGGTAAATTTTGTGTTTAGTACCATTTTTTGACCACTGGATGGCAGACTGTTTGACCCCAACGATGGATAATGAGGGAGCGAGCAGCGTGTCTCTTTAAGAAAAATGGGCGGCCGTGGTGTAGTGGTAATGGCAGTCGTCTCCCGATCGGAAAGTTGGCGGTTCGACTCCCGGGACCCGCACCATGTGTCGTTGTGTCCTTGGGCAAGACACTTAACCCTGAGTTGCTCCCGGTAGGACTGGAAAGCACCTTGCATGGTAGTCTGCCGCCACCGGTTTATGAATGTGTGTAGCATTCAATATATGTGTAGCACTTTGAGATTTTCAGTAATGAAAAGTGCGTTATAAATTGAATTAATTATTATTATTATTATAAATGGGAGGGAGGCACCTTGATGTGACATGGGTTGTCTCTCTTTGGTTATCAAAATGGTGGACGCTCGGTGTGGTTTGAGCTCTTTAGCATAGCATTTGTCACACAAAGCTTTTAATAAATAAAAAAATCAGTAAACAAGTTTTCAGCTTCTTTTTGCCCAGAAAAACAACTTTTTACACAAAGGCACGGAATTTTTGAGCTTTGACAAGATGGAGTTTTTTTTTCGAGGTCGGCCTGTTGGCTTAGCTTGTAGCTTTGCTTTTCAGCTTAGCTGCTTTTAACGATTCAAAAAATGTGATTTTGGACAATTAAAATTGCTTTTAAAGAGAAAGGGAGTGGTCAGTGAATAGCACCGGAGTTGAGCCTTTTGTCATCCAGTGTCTTCAGTAGAAAGAGAGCGACATGAAGAAACGATAAAGCTGAAAAAATAAAAATTAGGTAGACAATTTTCATTTATCATGCGATTAATTGATTAATTTTTTATCGCGACATGCCTAAGTAGAATTTCTAATGACATATTTAGTCCACTCCAAAACTTGAAAATTAATATTTGAAACATATTCATCTATTTAAATATTTTTTTCCAATGCCACAAACAAGTATCACACGGCACATTACACACTAGGGCTGGGCGATATGGACCAAAATTAACAACTAGATTTTTTTAAAAGATGAATGGCAATATACGATATATATCCCAATGTTTTTGTTTCCATAAATTTCTGAGTCAAAGCTTTGTCCCAGTTGTCACACAGGCACATTTATTAACAAACAGCTGTAACTGTACAAAATAAATGACAAACTATGTTAATTTATTAAATATTAATCCTCTTCAGCTGCGCCGCCTTCACATTAGTAAGCAGGTGTGAACCAGCACGTGAGGGACTGTGTTTGTATTCAGTGAGGGAGAAGGAGGGGCCGTGTGAAGTTGGTCATGCAGAGAGGCAGAAAAATAATAAGTCTAATAACAACGTAGAAATATTAATATAGACAATTTGGTCCCATCTTATATCGCATTTGAAATCATCTTGATATTTTTTAAATATTGAGATATCGCCCAGCCCTATACACACCCCTCGACAAACTGTTATACAGTATTACTGCAACAAGCAAAGCCCTTATAACATTTGACCTTGATTTGTGACCTTGACCTTGGAGCTGGGATGGTGAAAATATTATGCAGCACACAGGCCAGTGATGGTACAAATGACGTTTCATTAAACGACCTTGAGTGGATCAGAAGTTATGATTTGGAAAAGCAAATACTTTTTTTTTAAATGTTGACCTTAATTTGCGACCTTGAAGCTGAAGTGATGAAAAGTGTAGGTGGCACTCGCCAAGTGATGATGTATGTATTTATGAATGTATATTATAATATTTTGTGCAAATCAGAAGTTATGAGTGGAAACGCCAACAGATGTCCCTGTTTGGAGGCATTAGCCTAGCATTAGCTTAGCACCTTCCTCTGAGACCGTCTGCAGCTTTTATTCATTAAGCAGCTCATTAAGCAGACTTCTTATGGATGACTCGGATAACTAGTCAGTTTGGGCCATTTCCACATCCCTCATTTTGCTTCCTCTCCTCAAAAAGGTGTAGATTAATGGTGGCAGCCAGCCCGGCTAAATGCTAACTCAACGGGTTGCTACTGGACGGCTCAGCGGATTGCCTTTACCCGGTCGATAACTCCTACACTGCTCTTTCACCATAATAAATATGTAGGACTTCAGCCTCATACCAGGGACTAAGCTGTGAGATTGGCAGGAAACTCAGGCTCAGATTTGTATTTTCCCAACCGATCACTTTTAAATACGTCCATAATGCGTAGACTAACTGGCGTTAGCAAACATCTTTACAGCTGCATGAGTAAGGACAAAGAAGTCAACTAAACAAAGGTGTTTTGCTTTTGATGAATCTGTTCATGACCGAAAGTGCTCCTCCTCTACTGCCTGAATGCTCAACTGAAACGTGAACGTAATGCTACCGGCTCTGGACGAGGCAGCAGCTTCTCTCCCTCGCTCCTTCCTTCCCTCCCCCGACTTTTCCTCACCCTGCGTGGCTTCTAGTCTTGTCTGCAGCTCCTCAGAAAATCATCTCTCAAACGCAAATTGACGATGGATTTAGTTTTGTGGGCGATCAACTCTATTGACAAGATTTTTTTCAACAAAACGGCAAGGTCCGGGAAAACCAGCCTGCCCTTCACAGACGCACCCTGGGGGATACGTCATGGATTCCTGGGGCGAGTGGAAGGTGATGTGTCTGTCAGTGCTATCTGTGGAAGACGTGGAGGATTTGTACATAATTGGATTTATGATAGCAGGCGCTTTGCTCTTTGGTGTTTGTGGAGCACTGTTCTGTCGGAAAATGAGGAGTACTTCAGCGGCGATTAATGCCATGTCGAAGCTCCCTAGTCAAAGTGAGAGTGTGATCCGTGCCGTGACCTCCATAAATCAGCTGATTTACGAGCTAAACCGGAAGGTGGACGCGATCTCTGAGAATCGCAGACCACCCGCACGGCTTGGGACTCGTGGACGCTGTAGTGGTCATCTGGAGGATGAGTCATAGCTTGGATCAGTGAAAAGTCTCCACATTTGGATCATATTGGATCAGATCGTCCAGCAGGACTCAAGGCTACAGAAATTACACTGTGTGCCTGAAGTGAAAAATATTTATTTTACCTCTATCTGACTTCCCAAACAGCCTTGGAAAGGCTGGATATCAAATTTCTCCTGTGACATGTGTTACTGAGGACACCAGCTGCATCCAACTATCGCTACCCATCCCCCTCCCCGGAGAACTTTCTGTGAGCGCTATCGGAGATGCCGGCTGGTAACATCAACAGAACTGTTTGCTATCTGGAAAAGGCTCATGGACAGAATCTCACTGCCTCGACCTCAAAATGCATATGTGATTTGTCTTAAATATGCTTTCTGGTAGAGTTTTTTTGAGTTCTCATATGGTGTCTAAACAGGCAAGATGTGAAAGATCATTTTTGTAATACCACAACTTATCCTCATGTTATCTTCCCTTTTTTTCCCCCCATATCTAAGATTGTGGCGGCGCCGTAAGGCTGCGGCTTCGTGCATCGTCCCATCTTAAGACGAATGTGCGTAATTCAGTCATGTTGTATTGTGCCCTGGTGCAATGGCAATGTCAATAAAGATATATTCTATTCTATTCTTCTATTCTAAGTGGTATTGATGATGTAGTTTTTTTTTTTATTTACGAGTACAAATACCCAGTACTGGTATCAGTGCATCCCTGTTTGATCGCGGTGTTATCTCAGAGTTTTAAGACCTGAATAAAAACTATTTTCATAATCTGCTTTGGCAAAACTGGTGTGCTTACATCGTAGTGACAGCTAAATAAATAAAAGTGAACAAAAGAGACAATTAGAGTCTTTTAGTAGGTAAGATTTTTCACCCGCCTAAAAGATAAGAACAAAAATGAACCAGTAAAAACTAAAACAGTGCTGTGAGTCGCCGCGACGAGACTGGGAGTGAGGCGTTCAGTTCGCAGCTTCACTCAAAGATTTTGGCTTTTGTCTTCGGCTCCAGTGGATTTATGAACCAAGGCAAACCGTTACGCGTTTTCACATGTGCGAGAATTTCAGTGCAAGTAAAGGGGGTAGAAAAGATCTTTCTTTCTGTAGAGAGAAAACACTACAAAGCTGGATTGAGCTCCTTTTCTTCCACCTTGTTCCTGCCGACTGACCTTTGGACCCGATGTGAAAGCTCTGTTTCAGATGTCTGCCATGTTAGCACCAGTCCTCCTCCTCCTGCTCCCTGAGACCTGTTCTTCTGTTCCCCAGGGTGAAGTGGTACCCGTTGGGCACCCCCGCTGCCCGCCCCTGCCCTGTGGCGGGTGCAGCTGCAGTCCCTTGTGAAGTCGCCGCGGAGGCTGAAGCAGCCGTCCTGGCGGCATGTCCGCCTCCGTGGCTGCTCGCGGCGTCCTGAAAGTCCTTGCTCTCCTTGAGGAGGGCTTGCTGAGAGGAGTCCAGCTGCTGCCGGTTGGGGTTAGAGTCAGACCCTATGCAGGTAACGGGTATCGAGGACTCGCTGTGGCCCAGGAGCAGGCGGTCGTGCTCTGAAGGTCCGCGGCTGAAGCGAGTCTGGTGCCCCGTCGTGGGTAAAGCAGCTGATGAGGTGACGGTCTTGAAGGCCACGGCGGGACGAGGCGTGAGCGGCGTCTGTGGGAGCTGTCTTCGACCACGCAGCTGTGCCTTTGTACCAGCTTTAACCACACCACTCTCCTGCGGAGAGAGAACATCAAACAAGGAGCCGAAGTTCAACTTAAAATATAATAATGTCTACATGAACTCCAACAGAGTTCAGAACATGGAACTAACATGTGTCTGGGGCGGTTTGGCCAGAAGTGGTCTGAGACACGTGTCCACACCCCAAGATGAAGGACAAATTGAACCATTTCCTTTTGTTGACCAAATTATTCATGTTTTATAGAAATAATCTCAACTGAATAGTTACAACAGGCGACAGTAACACAACGACAAATCTGTAAACCAGTTTTAAAGGGATTGTGACATGATTTTTTTACTATTCATAAAATTGCTCAAAATATATATATTTTATCATTTAAATATGTTTGTTTTTGCAAACAAAATGATAAATCACTTTAATTTTGCTTTAAAAGTGATTTTGAACTTCAAGCCGTGTTTAATCATGGGAAATCCCATTACACGCGAACGCACCATCTGTGATGTCACACCGGGCAGAGCTCTGGGCTTGTCACAGTGCGCAGGTATGAGCAGCTCGACATGAAGGAAGTCTGATACAGCATCAGACCTAAATTAGATCCTGTTGTTTCTTGTTCCATCACCCAAACTATTTTCTGCTTCCCAAAATGAAGACAAATAGCTCAAATCTTCACATAGATTGCTAAATTCGTCCAGTTTTAAATTGTCCGCTATTAAAGACACCACAGCCCTCTGCCCAGTGTGACATCACATATGGTGCGTTCGAGTGTAATCGGATTTCCCATGATTAAACACGGCTTGAAGTTCAAAATCACTTTTAAAGCAAAATTAAAGTGATTTATCATTTTGTTTGCAAAAACAAACATATTTAAATGATAAAATATATATATTTTGAGCAATTTTATGAATAGTAAAAAAATCATGTCACAATCCCTTTAAAGGGGACCTCAGATGCATTTTTTAAATTTTTATGTTATTTCTGTGTGCTATCTAGACCCTATTCCTTCAATTTAATGCACAAAATAATTCTTAGATAATCAATTATACCCTTTTTAATTCTGCCAGTTTTAACTTTCGTTTTGAACGACCGGTTTCTGATAGAAGTTCTGAAGTCCACGCCCTTCAAAGATCTGTTTACGCCCTCGTAACAGCCAGTATCTGTAATGTGTTGTTGTTTTAAAATTAGCTCTTTTTTTATTACTCATTTGACTTACTGTTAGTGCTAGCTTAAGATAACTTACCGAAACCCGTCTGAGCGCGCCGCAGTTTGCTGCTCCTTTTAGCATTAGACCACCCGAATCCGAAGCTAATGTTAGCTTGTTCCTCTTCCGGTTTTCGCCAGCTCCGCTCGGAGACTTTGGGCGTTATCGCTGTTCCAGTCAAGACAACACAAAGTTCACCAAGTGTCTCCCGTAAATTAATCCGTAAGGGGAAGGTCCTCACTGCTGCGAGGCTGCTGCGAGGCTGCAGCAAGGCTGTACAGTTGAAGCTCCGCTCCATGGCGCCAGAAGAGGGTCCCGTCGCAACCGGTCTCTACGCCGGGGGTATGCTCGTTTAATTTTTGCCGGCGGCGCGTTGGGAGAGATCGCAAATACACTAAAAATTGAACTAAAAAACATAAAAATAACAATTATACTTTATTTATAAAGCCATTTAAAAAACCACAGCTGCAACAAAGTGCTGTACACATGAAATTAATAACATATAAACAAAAGATGAGATGAAATCATGAAAAACAACAGTCATGTGTTTAATACAGAAGTGGGTTGAGCCTAACCAGGTGAGGGGCTGGACTCAGGTTTGAGGTGGGTTGTCCTCGCGCCTGTGACGTCACAGGCGCGATTGACTTCCATTTTATTTCAAAAACGAACCGTTTTCATCACAGTAAAATAAATCTACTTAGAGTAAATAAACCACTGGGTGCATTTTTTTGGCACAAGGACTGTTTTTTTATGAAGTAAATACCCAAAGTTTAGTAAAAAAACATTAAAAAGTGAATTTTGCATGTGTGGTCCCCTTTAAGTATCATCACAAAGCCTATTTTTGTATTACAGAAAAGAGCTGTAAGAATTATCACTAGAAAACATTACCGTCATCCATCTAGTACATTATTTTATCAACTGAAGTTATTGAAGTTCCATGATTTGGTAGATTATAATATTTTATCAGTTATGTATAGGGCTCAGAATAACGCATTACCTTTAAATATCCAAATGCATTTTGTTAAAAGACAAAGTTGTTATAATCTTAAGGGAACAGAGATATTTGTAAAACCAAAATTCAGAACTAGTTTGAAGGGACGTTCTACCTCAATCCAGGGAATTAGATTATGGAATGGTTTGGAGAATGTAGTTAAAAATGCCAAGTCAATGTTTACATTTAAGAAAATGATCAAAACGAATTTGTAAAAAAAAAAATGAAATAGCGTAATGTGTATTGTATTAGTTAGAAAATTAGGAAGAGTTATTCATTTTGTTCTGTTACTGGAATATGATTATTGTTTAAACTGATTGTTTGAAAGAAGGGGCTGATATAATAAGATTTTTTCTTCTTTCTGCTACCTTTCATTTTTTTAATATTTTGTACGTTATCATTTATGGGATTGTCTTGTATTGTTTTTTTGTAAAAGAAAAACAAATTTAATAAACATACTAAGTGTCTACCCGTATCTATGGTTGTAAGCATAAGAAGATAACATATTGACATCAACTTACAAACCGTAAGTTTGTGATGCACAGAATTTTAAACATTTTGCTCGTTGTCTTCCTCAAACCTTTCTTATAAAAGCAGTCTACACCTTTTGAACGACGGGCACAAGAAAGCAAAATTTCCTTTCTGCGATTGTCAACACCAGTTCCCGTTTCGTATCGGTTCTTCTAAGATACTCTGTGTTGGCGACACGACCCAAGTACGAGATACTTAGAATCCTCAGAAACCACATTTCAACAGTAATTGTGTTCTTCATGAGATCTGCTGAGAGTCCATGTCTCACACCCGTACCTCAGGACTTGAGCATCCTGATTTTAAGTTTCATGGATAAGTTTCTGTTGCCAAATATGGAGCGTATGTCTTGAAACTTTCTTCCAAATTAAAACTTTGTCTTTTCTATTTCTTCACTGACAATTTTCAAGCGACAGCTCGTCTTGATCGTAGCCCCTTTAACCGAGAATGGACGCCGTGACTTTAGGCCAACTCACAAAACGACTCGGTACGGGTCCGAGACGCCTCGGCCCATTCAGAAGACACCCCGGGGTGGCGAGGGGGGGTCGGTGACAGCCTACTTCTGATGCGCCTTTGAGCAAGGCAGTAACAGGGCCGGCTGGCTGGCGTGTAAAGAAAAATTTAGAGTTACGCAGTTTTACGTCATAAATGTTGTGACGCAGCGGCGGAAGAATACTGCACTGTACTGTGAACGCGTTTTTACGTCGTAAACGTAAAGCAGTGGTGGAAAATATTGTACTGTACGCGGTGCAGCGGCGGAGGAATACTGTACTGTACTGTGAACGTGGTTTTACGTCGTAAACGGAAAACGGAATACAGGTAACCCCCGATTTACGAACGAGTTAGGGAGATAAGAACTGTTCGCAGCTCGATTCTGCCATAGCTAGGGGGTGAAAATAGCGTCCAGTTCTAGGTCGTGGAAATACCGCTAACGGAGCGCACGCACACATTTAAGCATGTACAGTAGTGTACTGTAATGTTAAACATTGCTATTCACATTTACAGAATAAATAAAAATATAATTTCTTACTTTGAGATGGTCAAAAGCCGACATCTTAGGTTGCCATGCGTTGATTGTTGTCGGGCCGAGCAGCGCGGCGGCCGGCGAGTGAACCACCGCAGCTGCTCCAGACCTGTGTTAGCTAGCTGGCTAGCTTCTGCTAGCCAAGCCATGAGCTGGTGTTGGAGCGGCGGCGCGATCAATCTGCAGCTCCTGCTCCAGCCTGAGACGTCCACAGAGCTCACAGAGCGATTCCAGCTAGTAATTAATCCATATGATGCGATCCTGGTCACCAGTGTTCAAAGGCCGGCTCCCGTGTTAGCTCCCGTGTTAGCTTCTGGAGCTAGCCAGGCCGGAGCCTGGCCGGAGGTGTTCGCGCGGCGGCCTGGCACGATCGGCGATAAATCCGCTGCTGCCTGAGACATCCACAAAGTTCACAGAGACGTTTCCAGCTAGTAATTAATCCATATGAGGCCATCCTGGTCACCAGTGTTCAAAGGCCGGCTCCCGGCAGCTAACCTAAAATGGCGTCCGGTGTTCTACATTAATTTGTGACCGGAGACCCCCGTGACTGAACCTAAAATGGCGTCCGGTGTTCTACATTAATTTGTGACCGTGTAAACTGAAGACCTACTTCCTGCTGCCCAAGATTGCTCAAAAATGATCAGAAATGATCATTTTTATCATAATTATTATTTATAAAGCCTTTAAAACAACCACATCTGCAACAAAGTGATGTACACATGAAATTAAGAACATTTAAACACACAAAAAATATATAATATATATATTTTTTTTAATACAGTAATTTCATATTTTTATTAAATATGATACGTTCGTAGGTCCCGTTGTTTGTAGGTCGATGGAGTCGTAACTAGGGGGTTTGCTGTATATATCTCAAGATTTGACACCTGTTATTGTATTATTATGTATATTGTATTATTATGCTAAAGCCAGCATACAGGCCACTGGTGAAAGTCACAAAACCAGTCCGCAAGCAGATACGAGTGTGGCCAGAGGGGTCTTCAGAGGCACTCCAGGACTGTTTTGACACCACAGATTGGAGTATGTTCAAAGAAGCTGCTACCACAAACAACACCACATGTCTCCAGGAGTACTCAGACACTGTATGTTCATACATCACCAAGTGCATTGATGATGTAACCAACCTTAAAACCATCACTGTTCGGGCTAACCAGAAGCCATGGCTGACAGCTGAGGTTCACAGACTCCTGAAAGCCAGGAATGCTGCCTTCAAAGCGAGAGATCAGGTGGGCCTGAAGGCAGCCAAAAAGAACCTGGACTGGGGCATCAGAAAGGCAAAGAGGCAGTATTCCGGGAAAATAGCTCTCCGTTTCAAGGACAGCAGGGATACACGCAGTCTGTGGCAGGGAATACAGACCATCACAAACTACAAACCATCCCCCCAGACCTGTGACAGCTCAGCCTCTGCGCTGAATGAACTGAATGAGTTCTTTGCTCGGTTCGAGACAAGTAACAGCACACCAGCACATAAACTCCCCCCCTCTCCTGATGGCCAGGTGCTGACGCTGTCCTCAGACAGCGTAAGGCGATCATTCATCAAGATTAACGCCCGGAAGGCCTCTGGTCCTGACAACATACCTGGTCGTGTGCTGAAGGACTGTGCAGGGGAACTCGCAGCGGTCTTCACGGACATCTTTAACATCTCACTGAGCCAGGCCATCGTCCCCACCTGTTTCAAAGCCACCACCATCATCCCTGTCCCAAAGAAGGCAACGCCCGCATGCCTCAATGACTATCGCCCAGTAGCACTCACCCCCATCCTGATGAAGTGCTTTGAACGGCTAGTCATGAAAAGCATCACATCTGTCCTCCCTGCCTCCCTGGATCCCTTCCAATTTGCATACCGACCTAATCGCTCAACCGACGATGCCATCTCCTCTGCCCTTCACACAGCTCTCACACATCTGGACACGAAGGACTCCTATGTTAGAATGCTGTTCATCGACTTCAGCTCGGCATTCAACACCATCATCCCCCAACAGCTCATCCTTAAACTGGACAGTCTGGGGCTGAACACCTCAATGTGTAACTGGCTGCTAGACTTCCTGACCGGGAGACCACAGACAGTGCGGGTCGGGAGTAACACATCTAGCACCATCACATTGAACACAGGGGCCCCACAAGGATGTGTGCTGAGCCCCCTTCTATTCACCCTGCTAACACACGACTGCACACCATCGTACAGCTCCAACCACTTCATCAAGTTTGCGGACGACACAACAGTGGTGGGTCTCATCAGCAACAACGATGAGACGGACTACAGGAACGAGGTGAGCCGCCTGGCCTTGTGGTGCGGACACAACAATCTCACTCTCAACGTGGAGAAGACAAAGGAGATTGTTGTGGACTTCAGGAAGAAGGATGCCCAACATGCCCCTCTGACCATCAACAGCACCGCAGTGGAGAGAGTAGACAGCACCAAGTTCCTGGGAGTGCACGTCTCAAAGGACCTGTCCTGGAGCAGGAACACTGCAGCACTGGCAAAGAAGGCTCACCAGCGTCTCTACTTTCTCCGCAAGCTGAAAAGGGCTGGAGCTTCAACCCCCATCATGAGCACCTTCTACAGAGGTGCCATAGAAAGTGTCCTGACCAGCTGCATCACTGTGTGGTTTGGTGCATGTACTGCATCCTGCCGCAAGAGCCTCCAGCGCATTGTGAGAGCAGCTGAGAAGATCGTGGGCACCTCCTTGCCCTCACTGCAGGACTTACACAGCAAACGCCTCACTCGGAAAGCCCACTGCATGGCAGGTGATCCCACACACCCACTACACAGCTGCTTCAGACTGCTGCCATCAGGGAGGAGACTGAGGAGTCTCCAGGCTCGAACCAGCAGACTGAGAGACAGCTCTGTTCATCAGGCAGTCAGGATGCTAAACACTCTGCCTGCTCTGCCCCCCTCCCATTTGAACTGCCTTAACACTAAAACTTTCTCACACATTACCACACAACACAAAGATTTTAACACTGGACTCTGTGTCATCAAACGGGTTATTCACTAAACTCTCGGTCATGTGCTCATACAGTTTGCACTACTTCTCATACTTGCACTAATGTTTGTATTACATCACTGCCTATAGTCATAATACTGTTTACATTCTCTGTTTACATTTATTAATACTGTTTACTTTTATTACTACTGCTTACATTTAATTACTACTGTTTACATTTACACTACTCTAATATCTACACCACTGCTGATACATATACAGTGTGCTCTGAACGGTCTTATTTAGGGATGCCCAATGTGCCTTACTGCATATGCCACTTTTTGCCTCTATAACAACATCAACTACTACCTCATACATATACTGTGTACATTAACTCATACGCTGCTTTGCCACTTTGCAAATGTCAATGCTAGAAACCTTTAGTTTATTTTAGTTATACTTTTTATACTCTTTTTTTATACTAGTATGCAAAAACTCAGGACAGTATTATGTTCATTAAATGTTTAATGTTTTAGTTTTAGAGTTGGTGTAAATTTTCATACTCTTATACCACTATGAAAAAACTCAGGACAGTGTTAGTTTTACTATTTTATGCTTATGTCTATTATTATATGTTTCAGTGTTTCAATGTTTAGATGTTTACTGTTGCACCGAGGGACTGAGAGAAACGCAATTTCGGTCCTGTGTATGTCCTGTACAGTACATATTGCAGATCTGACAATAAAGTTGACTTTGACTTTGATTATTATTAAGATTTTATTGAGCAAGGTAATAAAGCAATACAGTTTTTGTGTGTTATAATGCCATGGAACATGGTGCTACTAGTTGTTCAACACTTTTCAGTCCAAACTCTGTGTGAAAGATTAATCTTTTTACAGTTGAACAGGCCTTTTCTGTCAGA
Organism: Garcialebias charrua; assembly: GCA_038048925.1. Lineage (NCBI taxonomy): Eukaryota > Metazoa > Chordata > Actinopteri > Cyprinodontiformes > Rivulidae > Garcialebias > Garcialebias charrua. The sequence continues at coordinate 12,680 of JBBPBX010023161.1, read as the reverse complement.
TGTCAGCTATTGAATGTCAGCCATTTCTTTTCCCTATGTGCACCCAATGCACCATTACCTCATTGCTCTAAGTGCTGCTTTTTACAAACATGTACATAGGTTCATTCAAGTACAGTATGAAGTTTGATCAGTTCATCAGGGGATATGGCCTTCAATTATCTTCTTTTAGAAACTTACCGGTACTCATCCTTTCCTTTGTTTCTGCTCCCTTTGTCTCCGTCCTTCTCAGTTTCAGAATGGATTTTTGTTTGAGCGGTTATGTGTATGCCATGTTGTCTAAACACCTCTCAGGTTTAAACACAAACAAAGGGTAATTTGCATCCTGATCTCAAATGCTTATCTTGTTCTAGTTCTTGTCATCTGCAATGATGGGTGGGGAGGTTGTGAGGATAAAAGAGAGGAAAAAACATGGCCTAAGGAAAGCGGCATTACTTGTGATGTTTAGCAACGTGTCAGGATACGTGTGCATGTGTGTGCTTAAAAGAGATAGAATTAAAGGGCATGGCGTTGGGCGCATGTCCAAAATTTACTAGATTATTTTATTTGACATGTCAGTATACTTTTTTTTTGCATTAAATAGAAGTACTTATTTGTACATTTTTATAAATGTGAAGGAGATACGTCTCTTATTTACTCTCACTGCAGTGACACGTCTGCTGTAGTACATCAGGGAGGCAGAGGCAGTCCTGTCAGCGCCTGATTCAACCTGACCCTTCGCTTAAGTGGAGGAAGAACTCTCTTTTTTCTGCTCTGGAGCAAAAAAACACAGAGAGGTGGACCTTAGTAAAGTGTGAAAATCCCAGATTGCAGAAAATGGGATCAAAGTGACAGCATGA
>JBBPBX010023161.1:0-10944 GCA_038048925.1 Garcialebias charrua | reverse complement strand
GAAAGATTCAAGTTGATTATATTTAAAATTTTGAGATTTTCATTAATGAAAAGTGCGTTATAAATTGAATTCATTATTATTATTATTATTATTAAAATCAAGGTGTAGAGGAAATACAGTATTTGACATTTGAAAGGGGACCACACATGCAAAATTCACTTTTTAATGTTTTTTTACTCAACTTTGGGTATGTACTTCATAAAAAAACAGTCCTAAGGCCAAAGAAATGCACCCAGTGGTTTATTTACTCTAAGTAGATTTATTTGTCTGTGATATAAACGGTTGTCACAAACCGCAGCCAATCTGCCACAACCCACCCCAACCTGAGTCCAGCCCCTCACCTAGCAACCCCTGGTTAGGCTCAACCCACTTCTGTATTAAACACATGACTGTTGTTTTTCATGATTTCATCTCATCTTTTGTTTATATGTTCTTAATTTCATGTGTACAGCACTTTGTTGCAGCTGTGTTTTTAATGGCTTTATAAATAAAGTATAATTGTTATTTTTATGTTTTAGTTCAATTTTTAGTGTATTTGCGATCGCTCCCAACGCGCAGCCGGCAAAAATTAAACGAGCAGACCCCCGGCGTAGGGACCGGCGGCAACGGGACCCTCTTCTGGCGCGATGGAGCGGAGCTTCAACTGTACAGCCTCGCTGCTGCCTCGAAGCAGCCTCACAGCAGCGAGGACCTTCTCCTTACGGATTAATTTACGGGAGACACTTGGTGAACTTTGTGTTGTCTTGACTGGAACAGCGATAACTCCCAAAATCGCCGCGTGCAACGAGCGGAGCTGGCGAACACCGGAAGAGGAACAAGCTAACATTAGCATCGGATTCGGGTGGTCTAATGCTAAAAGGAGCAGCAAATTGCGGCGCGCTCAGACGGGTTTCGGTAAGTTATCTTAAGCTAACACTAACAGTAAGTCAAATGAGTAATAAAAAAAGAGCTAATTTTAAAACAACAACACATTACAGATACTGGCTGTTACAGAGGGCGTAAACAGATCGTTGAAGGGCGTGGACTTCAGAACTCAGTATCAGAAACCGGTCGTTCAAAACGAAAGTTAAAAATGGCAGAATTAAAAAGGGTATAATTAATTATCTAAGAATTATTTTGTGTATTAAAATGAATTAATATTGTCAAGATAACACACAGACAAAATAAAAATTTTAAATACTTACATGTGGTCCCCTTGAAGAATTTTTCTTTATCCTCGTATCTTTGAAACAGAATATAACTCCTCTCAGTATTGGTCCTCAGACATTTATTTTATTGTTCCTAATGCCTAAATGAACATGTACACTTTTATGTTTCTGCACAAGAAGTTGGAATTGGATTTAAAATTTCAAAACATAATCACAATCTATTGTTGAAACTATTGAAAATAGATTTAAGTGTAGTTTTTTTCTTCTATAAACCAGTTGATGGGAAGTTTCATGCTGTCCTGGGTTCAGTCAGTTCAGCTGGAAGGTTATTTGCAACAGTATGCTCTTCACATTACTGTAAATCTGTTTTCTTTCTGTTTCTCATTATCCCATGAAAAGAAAACTAGCTCTGCTGTAGTTATGGTAATACTGTAGTATGGAGAAGGTAAGAGTCACTAGCCCTTCATGAAGTCAGTAGACTAGCAAGGTCCAAGGTGCTCAGTCTTGTGTTTTATCTGAATGCTACTGGTTTTGTTCGTCTCAAATATTTTTAAGACAACTACTGTACAATATCCGCAAGTGCATTTTTTTCATTCATTCTCTCTCTATACATGTATATATATGTATATTCTCACTGGTACTGTATCATCTGGTCAGTTATCTTCCCCTCTTTAGCTTGTTGCAAATAAACATTAAAGCAAGTAAATTATAGCTGAACCAAACCTATGAGAATTGTGCTGCTGTTGTTCGGTGTATTGTTTTGCACTGTTAATGACTAGCTAATATATTACATCTTATAGCGCACCGTTGGGCTTTCGTTTAGCGTACAGGTAGTCCCCGACTTACAAACGAGTTCCGGACCTACGGGCCGTTCACGACCCGATTTTGACATTAGTCAGGGACCACCCACTTATACATGTACGGTACTGTACAGTTACCAAGAAATTCACCTATACTAACACAGTGTAGTACATAATTGTCAAAAAACACATACATTTGGATAAATAAAAAATATTAATTTCTTACTTTGAGCTGGTCAAGCCTGTCTCCGTCTTTTAGCATGTTAGCTCTTGCACGTCCGAGCTCTGCAGCTTCGTGCTGCTCCACGCGGTCCAAACTGTTTACAGGAAGGACTGTTAGCATGTTAACTCCATACATTTGGAGACAGAAAAAGAGTTAATAACTTACTGAAAGCCGTTTCTCCGCGGTGTCGTCCATCCAAAACAAGTTGCGCACGTTAGCACCACCATTAGCTGCGCCCGTTAGCGTTAGCCCATTCAAAAGGCTGTCGGCGCTGTTTTTTCACGTTTTAGCATGTTTTTAATGTCTCTGTTAGCTCGGTGTCTCTCGATATCTTAGGCTGTCAAGCGGACATCGAGGCGAGCTCCCGGTCGCAGATGGCCTCTCCGCTGCCCGTCGGCTCGGTGTCAGTCCGCGTTAGCATCTTAGCTCCGCCATTAGCTGCGTGTTAGCCCATCCGATGAGCTGGTGGTGTCGGCCGGCATGGTGGGGCGTCCACAGAGTTCACCGAGCGTTTTCTAGCTCATTTATCCGTATAAGGCAACCCACAGTCCTCCAAAGCAGGTTGTAGAGGCTGGAACTAACCGAAGGTAACCGCAAAATGGCGGAGGCGGCATTTCTGGAAACCGCCGGAAACTGCGCAAATAGGCTTAAAAATTATAATTATAATTATACTTTATTTATAAAACCATTTAAAACAACCACAGCTGCAACAAAGTGCTGTACACATGAAACAAAGAACATTTAAACACAATTTTTTTCTTCATATTTTTATTAATATGATGCGTTCGTAAGTCCGAGTTGCCGTAAGTTGAGGGTGCCGTAAGTCGAGGACTACCTGTATATCTTGCAAAATGTATTAAAAGGTAGTAAATGAAATTAACACAAATTAAGGCCATTAAAAAGTATTAAAAAGTAATAAACGTCATCTGACGAGGTATTAAATTTTTTTAAACCTACACAACTATATTTTTCTTGTTCTGTCGTCTAAAAAAAGGTCTGTGAATTTATTTATCTTTTCTAATTTTATGTTCCAAGTAGGACCTTAGCTAAAACAAAGACGTCATATCGTCAGTCAGTGTGCGCGCGCACCTACAGCTGGCCGAGGCTGATCATGTCTGTAAAAAGAAACAGGAAAGAGGAGCGCGACTTTATCTTCCGACATTTAACAAGAAATTTACCTAAACAATTGTTTGTTAGCTCGAAATTATAGCAAAAGGGGTGTCTCAGTCTAACGTTTTCTTAATAAAAGTACTTTAATGGTTAAATCGGCTTTATTTAAAAAAAAAAGTGTCGCTGCCTCAGTGCCTGTGTGCTCCGTGATCGCTCAGCGGTGACAAACAGGAAAAAGGAGCGCGGCTCGTTTCGCCGACATTTAACAAGAAAATTACCTAAACAATTATTTGTTAGCTCGAAATTATAGCAGAGGTGTTTTTCTGTCTGTCATTTTCTTAATAAATGCACTTTAATGGTCAAATTAGCTGCATTTCGCCACCGTGGTGCAGCTTGCTGCTGGGTTGAAGGTTCAAGCAGAGAGGTGGGGAGAGTATGGCAGGCCGATTGAGTCATTAATAGCTAGTGAAGATTCTCAGTCATCCAGGACATGGTGAATTCTAAAAAATGCAATAAAAAAACAATAAAGTATAGTATAATAAATAGTATAATAAATAAAGTCCAGTTGTTTTTGTCTTGAACTTTTTTAAATTTGTCATTATAGGCACGTTTTCCTATTACATGATACAACAGCATGCCATACTATTACTACAATAGATATGAACTGGGTTTTTTTTTTCAGTCAGAATGAATGAAACGGTCATATTTCAGTGTTATGGTTTATAAATATGGGAGAAAAAAATCTATAAATATGTCACTTCGTCCTATAAGTTGCAAGGCATGTAAATTATGCAAAAAACTGCAACTTACAGGATGAAAAATACAGTAGTTATTATTTTTCTACCTCTCTTTTTGAATTATGCATGTGTTCAGTGTTGAATTATTTTAACTAAACTGTTCTGTTTTCAAGTTTACAGTTTTTGTTTGCCATTAGAGATATGTTATGTGTGGGAACAATTAAACTTTTTCTCTTGGGTTAGATTTAAATAACAAGTAGGTCAGTGCTTTTATTGAGGCAAGAAGCAAATTGATGTATCCAGTAATTGTTATAAAACTACATTTACTACCAAAGTTTAGGAAGAAAATGACAGTAATCTATCACTTTACAATTAGTTGCTCTAAACTGAAGTACAACAGGTTGCCGCTACGGTTACAGCTCGGTGCCGTGATGGTATTAAAAAATATTTTGATGGTATTAAAAAGGTATTAAATTCAACTCTGGAATTTCTGCATATACCCTGATCTTAGTGTATATCTTAGATCCTTATTTACTGTTCCTTTTTACACTTTCTATTTTTGCTATTGCTGAATGTAACTAGGACTCTGTGCGCACGGTTTCATTCCACCTCATGTACCGTGATGTGAATGACATAAGAACCTTGAATCCTTAAATAAAAAAGGAATACATCACTTTCTCATTTGTCACTGAACTTCCAAATGCAAACAGCTGTTTAGAGTATGTCAAATCTTCACACAGTTAGTTTAAATGTATTCCACAGAATTAATTGTATGGTTTTTGAATTATGTTTTATGTTTTTAAACATAGCGGACACTTAGATAGCTGCCCACTGCTCCACCTGGGTGTATTTCAGGTGTTATGGGTCAAATGCAGAGGACTAATTTTGTCATTGTATGGAAACATACAACGATGACAACACATAGCACTTGCCGGGACTTACTTACTTAAACACCAGATGTTGGCTTCGTTAATATGAATTCTGGCCTATAGCTTAGTAGTCCAAGCAAGAAAGTAGGGCAAATAAAGTGCATCCAATTTCTTTAATAATATTATTATGAATATTCTATTTTAACTGTTATGTCAATAAGTGTTGTAATGTGTTGTGTGTGATACATAGCAAGACATTGTCAAAACTTGGGAAAATCGTGTACCAAAGCAAAACACTGGAACACTTTTAATGTCAGTAGGAAAATTTTCTTTTTTCTTTTTCAAAATCTATGTCCTGTTTCTCTCAGGTGGTCTGATAATTGCAGTAGCTTTCATCAGGTTTTAGCAGAATAATCTAAAGGTCATACAGATCACCAGCATGAATTTTCTGGCCCTCAGGTGTTTTGGTTCTGAAGTGCTCACACTGGGGAGCTCATTTGCACTTTACGGTAACAGGATGTGTCCAGGTTTACACCCCTTTGCACTCCTTCTAAGTTTACAGCTCTTATAAAGCAAGCAGAATTACGGTAGGTGTGTGGTTTTGACACCACATGATCCCTAGTTTAAATGACCACTTTCATAATTTAATTACACATTTATCAAACCCTTTTTTCATTCATTCATTCATTCAACCTTTATTTATACAGGCTAGCCTCGTTGAGTCACGGGGACTCATTTACAAGAGGGACCTGTCTCACTCACACCAAACAACCATCCACTCTCACACTCACACCTAGGGTCAATTTAGAGTCACCAATCAGCCTAACAAGCATGTTTTTTGGTCTGTGGGAGGAAACCGGAGTACCCGGAGGAAACCCACGCATGCACGGGGAGAACATGCAAACTCCACCCAGAAAGGCCCCGGACCGGGATTTGAACCGGCAACCTTCTCGCTGAGAGGCAGCAGCTCTACCAGTTGTGCCACCGTGCTGCCCAAAGAGACCTCCGCAAATGCAAAAGGGATCCTTGCAACATATTTTTTGAAATATATCAGCCTTGTTAACTTGTAAATCTTAGGAAGGATTATAGAAAGTCTTTAGTTATCTTCATGACATAGTAGGCACAAGAATTGTATCTTGGAGTTGGCATGTTGATCAGACAGGAATTTACCAGCAACCTTGTCCACCTGTAAACCTGGGGGACCACCTCAGTGCTGCATGATACCTTCAACAGCAACTACAATGAGGATGGAGGAACAATATAATACCTCATAAAGATGTTAAAAAAGGAGCATGCTATTGGAGGCAACAGGTTTCTTAGACTATATTTATTCCACTTTCTGAAACTGTAAGGTCATTCATTATATTTTGTTTGTAACTGAAAGTAACAATGACAGATATGTAGTATTTTAAAGTTTTCAGTCCTTTCATTTAGACTAGTACTGTATACCAGAAAAAGGTAATTAACAAATGATCTGTCTAGACACAATAGAGTATGAACCTCCAATTACCAAGATGCTGCATTATATATACAACTTTTTGTCTTAAGCTTTGAAAAACAAATGACTGTCATCGTCTACTGTAATATTTTCTTCAGGCATCTGTTGTAATTATGCTGTAGCTTTTGTATTATGATGTATTGTGCCCTTTTTTATTTTATTTTATTTTTTGTTTGTTTAAAAATTGGAGTGCAGTTGTGAATTTGTATTAAATGTTTGTAGATTTTTATGTAGGAAACACAAACGGAGTGTCTTATAAAGCAGTAAGCAATAGCTTTCATGATGTGATCGAACGTTTTTGTTTTTGCCTGGGTTTCAGAGTGAACAAGAGCATGTGCCAGGAGCTTTTATGTGGTAAATATTCTCCATGATTGCTTCGACACTTTATAATTATCCCTCCCTCATCTCCCTCTTTGTCTGTCTCTTAGTCACTGTTATCCGTGTGTGTCGGTCTGCATGTGTACATTGGTACATGTGCTTGCTTGAATGGTTATGTAATTGGAAATGTAATTTGAAAGTGAAAATTATTGTGTCTACACAAGCAGCTCAGTGTGGTGAGTTGGTTGTTCCATGTGAGTAACTTTAGCTTGTTGTGCACCACTTTGAACACTGGACATTGATTTACAGCACTTAGTCAGCCTCATAAGGCTGTTTTCCAGCTACCATCCCAGACAAAACTGTCTTTTTAACTGGTGGAAGTCTAATTTATGTTTGCATGTTCATATTTGTGAATTAACTTAAGCTTTAAATGTTATGCTGACTAATCACAGTAGCCAAACAAAAAGTTTTGTGTTATTCATAGCAAACTGCCACTTAAGGTTGTTAAGAATGTGGAAAGTGTTATGGAAGCTTTAAATTCTAGGTAAACTGCAGTAAGTATGCTATGTAGGTTCTATTTAACATTCCCAGGTTTCTAAGGTGGTTGGAACACCAGCCCTTCCAAAAGCACAAGGGTTACATTTATTTTCTACAGTGTACCCATTGTTACATTGGCAGCAAGTTTTGCAAAATTGATCCTGATGGTAAGAGAAACCTTATTTTTCACAGGTGCACTACATTAGATCATCTTGTTTATGGAACTTGCACGTCTCAAGTTATCACTTTTTATCTTATTTTGTCTGGTCGAACAAAGCTCATTGTTCTGATTCACCGGAATCAGCACCCTCAATTATAATGAACAGTGGTGGTGAAAATTAATCCTTTAAGCCCTTTTGGCATAAACACTTTGCCAGCCAAACCAGTGGCACATTGCTGCCAAGTCAAGACACAACTTGGAGAATAGGGAAGTTCCCATAGACGGTGCAGTTGTTGACTGTTCTGCACATTACAAAACTTCTTCTGCTCAGACAAAGCAAGCATTTTGGATCAGCTAACCCTTAAGGTGTTGTGTAAGAAGTCAACATTCTGCGCTCCATTAGCAAACACAAAGACATGGCGCTACGCTGTTGTGTTAAGAAGCCCTTCAGTGCTAATGGAGTAATGGCAGCGCTGTGTGTTGATATAGTAATGTAAAAGATAAGGTGCTGAGCAAATAAACAGCTGCACAGGAGAGAGATTAAGAAGGAGGGAGGAGGTGAATGACAGAGGGAGGCAGTCGCTGCCAACCTGAAACAACAACAGACAATCCAGCCACAACAAGCAGGCCGGATTTGATTTTGTTAATGACTGAAATCCCCTAAATTAAACACTTTTTATGAGTCGTTCGGAGCAAAAAAGACACTCTGGTAGGACTAGACAATTGCTGCACTGTTGTGAGCACACCTCTGAGAAAGGCTGAAGACCATAATCTTTTACTGACATTCTCTCAGAACTGCTTGCACACGTGTGCAGATACAGTACAGTTGCAACAAGAGGTGACAGCATTTTTGTTGTTTTACACTTTTTAATTAAAGAGCACAACAGTATAATGTTGTTATCACGTAAAGTAGGCTATACATTTGATTATTTATGTGTGTGCGTGCGTGCATGCATGTGTGCATGTGCATTTAAAGTGCATGTATGTGTGGTGCAGCAAAGTGTCTCCAGTGATCCATATATTTCAACCATGAGAGAAGCTTTGTCCTGCAGCTGAGGATGGAGATGAACTTCCTAGTCCTTCCATTCTCTTTGCAGCCTCTTTGACTCTCTGTCCTTCTGTTTGTCTTTGTCAGAACAGCTCATTTGTTGTCTGTGGGGTTGCTCTGCCTTTTCATAAGGTCAGTTGGTGGGGGCTACAGGTAGCGGAAAGGACGAGATTGATCACTTCAGCTTGGACTTGCAGAGAGAGGGCAATAGACCAACAGATTGTGTGGGACAATGATTTAGAAGGAAGAAAGAGGAAATTCAGGGGGAATAGGAAATGAGACAAGTGAATAAATAAATGAAAATAGTAAATAGTAGTAAATACGATGTACGAATAAGGGGAAATTATTATTATCAGAAGTATCTTGTGATCTGGTCACTGAATAGAAAGAGAAAGGGGGAATGTGGAAAGAAGGAGGTGGTCAAATTTACTTTTCAGATTTAAAGGAGACCACATATTGGTTTTATAAATTTTTATGGTATGTCTGTGGGCTATCCAGATCATGTTCATTCAATTTAATGCACAAAATAATTCTTAGATAATAAGATATCCCCTTTTTAGTTATGCATTTTCTCACTTCCGTTCTAAACGACCGGTTTATGATAATGAGCTCTGAAGGCCACGCCCTTCAAAAATCTGTTTACATTAACTCCGCCCTCTGTAACAGCCAGTATCTCTAATCTGTTGTTGTTTTAAAATTAGCTCTTTTTTTATTACCGTATTTTCCGGTGTATAGGTCGCACCTTTTTATGGGTTTTTCAAGGCCTGCGACCTATACACCGGTGCGATCTATTTATGGATTTTTTTTCATATTTTTAGACCAATTTTTGGCTGAGTTATGGCCCTTTTTCCCTGTTGCATAAAATGGCGCAGTACCAGTTTCGGCCACCAGGGGGCAGTGCAAGTGCTGTACCCGCTAGGGGCATGAGTACCGGTACACCAACCCAAGAAGAAGAACGTTTCCAGCTCCTGTGCAAGTAGCGAGGACCTTCTCCTCCTGTGCCCGAAAAAACGCTCCTCTGCTCGGACTGATTCTGTCTGCCTCTGGGCTGGAGGTAGCTTCTGTTAGCTCTGTTTGTTTGCTGTTTGTTAGCAAGATAAGTCAAGAACCACTCAGCGGATTTTTCTGAAACTTACAGAATGGAATCACAGTGGGGACGTTTACAAGTGAGTACCTTTATTAGATGTTTGAGATAAAAAAATAAAAAAACGATCTTTTTGTAGCATGTAGCTTCGAGTGTTAGCTTCTGTATTTGTTATAAATAACATCGAATCCACTCGGTGTATATTTATTTCTGCTTACAGAGTAATTATAACACTCCAATGTACTTAACTATGTCCTGGATGAATCATTTGAGATGAGATTCGATTTTTATTCATGTCAGAGGCGGGCATGGTCTCGTGTTGGCCTTCGTTTTATGTCTGTGTACTTCTGTTAGAGTCAGAGTCAGAGAGTCAGAGAGAATTTATTGTCATTTGCACCGCATGTAGTACATGTGTTGAAAACGAGATTATGTACACAGGGTCCCAGTTACATCCAACAACAAATGCAAGAGAAATACAATAATAACATCTAGGATTAACTAAGAGAGACATCACATCAGCTAGTAATACACTAAGCCCTAATGTAGTAGAAAAACATCATTATAAACAGCAGCACGAACATGAGCAGATGGTCACAGATGAACGCAGCAACAAGAAACAGATCAGTATCAGTATGATGTGACATTTTGCAGTGTTTATTCTTATTATTTATTTATTCATGAGTCTGACAGCCTCAGGGTAGAAGCTGTTTCTCAGTCTAGTGGTTCTACATTTGATGCTCCTCAACCTCCGTCCCGAGGGGAGTGGTGCAAAGTAGGGCTGGGCGATATGGCTCAAAAATTATATCGTGATATTTCAGAGTATATCACGATAACGATAAATTCCGTGATATAACCTAAAAAAAAAAAATCAAATGTATTTATTTGACAAAATTAACTTAACATGTTGCTTTGCAGTATTATATACAATTTTTAAAAACAACAAGGTAATTTTACTGAAATTACTTTATTTAGTAAAGTATTTAGTCTCCAAGTAAAACTACACCTGCACTTTAGTTTTTGTGGTGGTGTTTTTAACTATATTTTGTGCAGACTTTTTCCAATCTAAATAACAATCATTTTTAAAGTGCAGGTGTAGTTTCCTTAAACAACTAGCCTAAATAAAATGAAGTTTGTGTCATTCCTCTGATTCATTTTTTTTTACTGATCTGTCTGATGGAGTTGTAATGTATACAGCAGTGTTTTCTGATTTTATCATGTCCTGGACGACTGAGAATCTTCACCAGCATACAGCAGTGTTGAGCATGTATATTACAGAGTGCCAGTGAACGCACCGAGAGCGTGACGTAGGCGCGCAGGTTCGGGTGTGAAAGAAAGTCAGAGAAGGGAGCGGTGGAGGATCATGCAGTCTGTTAAGTGTATTTGTGCAGCTTAAACAATAAAGCAACGTCTGC
>JBBPBX010023160.1:0-17803 GCA_038048925.1 Garcialebias charrua | reverse complement strand
CTCTCCCTTAGAGATAGGGTGAGAAGCTCAGTCATCCGGGAGGGACTCGGAGTAGAGCCGCTGCTTCTCCACATCGAGAGGAGCCAGTTGAGGTGGCTCGGGCATCTGGTTAGGATGCCTCCTGGACGCCTCCCTGGTGAGGTGTTCCGGGCATGTCCCACCGGGAGGAGACCCAGAGGAAGACCCAGGACGCGCTGGAGGGACTATGTTTCTCGGCTGGCCTGGGAACGCCTTGGGATTCCCCCGGAGGAGCTGCTCCAAGTGGCTGGGGAGAGGGAAGTCTGGGCCTCCCTACTTAGGCTGCTACCCCCGCGACCCGACCCCGGATAAGCGGAAGAAGATGGATGGATGGATGGATGACCTTAGTGCTGGGCGCTTTAACTAAGGCGCCCTGTTCTTTCATCTGTTTCTATTACGGTACTGGGAATCCTGAATAAGTAGGCGGAGAATACCTCCTACTGTGTTTGGTTATCCTCACACCTGCTTAATGGAAGTCAGGAAGTGGAAAATGTTCACCATCAGTAACAAAGATTGTTTACTGTGGTTTTTTGAATGTTGTTCTATCTGTTCTCGGTACATAGTTCATGTAACAGTACAGTTTTTACCCTATTGATGGGTAGTAGCCAGAGAGTGTTCCTCTCTCTGTCAAGGCTGCAAACAAAAACAAACACAAGTTCAATGTTGATGCATGCTGCACAGCAGCAGGGCATACATGGAGGCTGCATCAGAGGCCTGCAAGCCCTTCCTCCAGCCCACCACCTGCCCTTCCTCAATGCTCCCAGATACAGGGTATCTGGTATCAGGGTATGTTATCAGGGTATGTTATGCATGAGGAAGGATGTGCTTAATTGTGTTTTGGGTGAGCAGATGCTCCACATTGGTTAGGATCCAGTGTGGCATGGACCATATCCTGCTACGCCCTTTATTCCAATAAGCGGAGCTAAAGGGCGGAGCTAATTACGACATTAGAACGTTGGTTACGTATTGTAACCCCAGATTCTATGAGTAATTAGCGGAGCCCTTTAGCCAGAGCCATATAAAGTGAGAGTTGCGACACTTCCATAGAGATCCGTTGTAAGAATGGAATGCGGAAGTCACGTGGGTCATGGAGGGGGCGATTTGTTCCATGCTCTGTTTAACAGTCTGACTCTGCCTGCAGTAGCGCTCCGTTGCCGCCAGAGGGCGCAGCTCCACAAGGTTTCCATGGCCGTTGTTTGGAACGATTGACTGCCAGTTGGCGACTTCAAAGAGTGTCAGAACTCTCTATATATACGGCTCTGCCTTTAGCTATCGGGCCACCCTGTATCCCAAATGGCTGAATGATTTCGCTATTTTGGAGGAATAATCACCAGGGTCGAAGGGTAATATCGACCCGAGGGATGGGCCCATCCGGTAGGTGGGCGTGGACTAAAAGGTTTTCAGTAGGGCGCTGACGCGCGGGAGAGATATCCAATAAGCGGAGCTAAAGGGCTCCGCTAATTACTCATAGAATCTGGGGTTACAATACGTAACCGTTTTTTTTTTAATCTCAAACATCTAATAAAGGTACTCACTTGTAAATGTCCACACTGTGATTACATTCTGTAAGTTTCAGAAAAATCCGCTGAGTGGTTCTTGACTTATCTTGCAAAACAAAGTTACATCCAGACCAGGAGGCCGACAGAGTCAGTCCGAGCAGAGGAGCTTTTTTTTGGACACATGAGCTGGAAACGGTCTTCTTCTTCTTCTTCTTCTTGGGTTGGTGTACTCCTCTGGAAGTGGTACTGCACTGCGCCCCTAGTGGCCGAAAGTGGTACTGCGCCATTTTCTGCCAAAGTGAAAAGGGTCACAAATTAGCCAAATATTGGTCTAAAAATATGGAAAAAAATCCAGAAATAGGTCGCACTGGTGTATAGGTCGCAGGCCTTGAAAAAAAAAAAACAAAAAGGTGCGACCTATACACCGGAAAATACTGTACCAATCAGCCTAACATGCATGTTTTTGGTCTGTGGGAGGAAACCAGAGTACCTGGAGAAAACCCACGCATGCATGGAGAGAACATGCAAACTCCACCCAGAAAGGCCCCCTGACCAGGATTTGAACCAGGAACCTGCTCGCTGAGAGGCAGCAGCTTTACCAGTTGAGCCACCATGCTGCTGGTTTATAAATATGGGAAAAAATCCATAAATATGTCGCTTCAGCCTATAAGTCGCAGGACATGTAAATTATGCAAAAAAACTGTGACATATAGGGAGGAAAATACGGTACTGCATTATTGATCAAACCGCTTGACAAATCTCAGGAAAAAACATGTAATATTAGATAATTTCCCTCAATAAATAAATGACCAAGTATAAAAAATGTTTCTCATTTGTTCAACTTGGTTCGCTTGATCTACTTTTAGGACTTGTGTGAAAATCTCATAATGTTTTAGGTCATTTTTATGCAGAAATTTAGAACATTTTAAAGGCTTCACAAACTTTCAAGCACCACTGTATGTGTGAATATCAAGTTATAATTGTGCCTGATGTTCATGTTTTCAGTGGTCCCTGCAGATGTTCAGCAGAAGGTGCTGATTAAAGAAGAAGCTCCTGAAGTACGGATGCTTGGTGTGGACCAACAGGATCCAGAGACCCTCAACATAAAGGAGGAAGAGGAGGAACTGTGGACCAGTCAAGAGGGAGAGCAGTTTTGTGTGAAAAAGGAGACTGATGACACTGGGTTTGCATTCACTGCTGTTCCTTGGAAGAATGAGGAAGATGAAGAGAAGCCTCTGTTTTTACAGCTTCATCAGCACCAAGTAAAAGAGGAAGATCTTCCAACCAGCAGCTCAGCTGACCAGATGAAAACAGCAACTGGTGGAGAGGACTGTGGAGAAGGAGAAACTACCAGGAACCCAGATCTAAATACTTATGGAGATGATTGCAGCTCTTCAGAGACTGAAGTCAGTGAGGATGATGAAGGTGATGAGGTGAAGGACTCTGACTCTCAGCTAAAAGACTTCTCAGACTCTGGGTCAGAACCTGAAGACGGTGACAAAGACTTGAAGGAGAGCAGAGCTCCTGAGTCAGGCGTAAACACTGTCAACAAATCTTGCAGCTTCACTGAGCACGGGAAACAATTTCACAAGACGAGTCAGTCAGTGATGTCTTCAAGTTGTTTGGTTGTCAAGGAATGTGTTGAAGTGAAGAAAACTGGAGGCTCAGTCAAGAAAAGACAGTCAAGACAGACCTCATTTAGTTGTGAAGACTGTGTAAAAATATTTAACCAAAAGGGTGATCTAAACAAACACATGATAGTCCACACAGGACAGAAAGCATTTGCTTGTGATCTTTGTGGACGCAGGTTTGGACTGAAGTCAAATTTAAACAGACACATGATAGTCCACACAGGACAGAAAGCATTTGCTTGTGATCTTTGTGGGCAAAGGTTTGGACGGAAGTCAAATTTAAAGAAACACATGGTAGTCCACACAAGACAGAAAACATTTGCTTGTGATCTTTGTGGACAAAGGTTTGGACTGAAGTCAGATTTAAACAAACACATGAAAATCCACACAGGACAGAAAGCATTTGCTTGTGATCTTTGTGGACGCAGGTTTGGACTGAAGTCAACTTTAAACAAACACATGATAGTCCACACAGGACAGAAAGCATTTGCTTGTGATCTTTGTGGACAAAGGTTTGGACAGAAGTCACATTTAAACACACACATGATAGTCCACACAGGACAGAAAGCATTTGCTTGTGATCTTTGTGGACAAAGGTTTGGACTGAAGTCAAATTTAAACACACACATGATAGTCCACACAGGACAGAAAGCATTTGCTTGTGATCTTTGTGGACAAAGGTTTGGACTGAAGTCAATTTAAACACACACATGATAGTCCACACAGGACAGAAAGCATTTGCTTGTGATCTTTGTGGACGCAGGTTTGGACAGAAGTCGGCTTTAAACAGACACATGATAGTCCACACAGGACAGAAAGCATTTGCTTGTGATCTTTGTGGACGCAGGTTTGGACTGAAGTCATATTTAAACAAACACATGGTAGTCCACACAGGACAGAAAGCATTTGCTTGTGATCTTTGTGGACGCAGGTTTGGACAGAAGTCGGCTTTAGACAGACACATGGCAGTCCACACAGGACAGAAAACATTTGCTTGTGATCTTTGTGGACGCAGGTTTGGACGAAAGTCACATTTAAACAGACACATGATAGTTCACACAGGACAGAAAGCATTTGCTTGTGATCTTTGTGGACGCAGGTTTGGACGAAACTCACATTTAAACTCACACATGAAAATCCACACCAGATGAAAGCAGTTTAGCTGTGAATAATAACTCTTTCAAAAAAGCAGTTTGGTCCTCTGGTCATTCACAAAACAAAACAGTAGAAAAGTTTCGTCATTCGTCCGAACGACTTCCTCAGTCTGAGATGCTATATTCTAGGAGTTGAACGAGTACATCATATTTAAACTCAACATTAACATAATAATACTCGAGTAGAGCTCGAGTAGTTGATGATGTCATAGGATCTCAAGATGCAAAAAATAATTAACTCATTAAAACAGCAAAAAAATCAAAATGATTTATTATTTACAAAAAATGACCAACAAAACATTGGGAGCATATACAGTATTAGGCTCCTACCATTTATCTTACAGCAAATAGGTCACAGGAAACCCAAAACTGTTAGTTATTATTATTAAGCTGCAAAAATGAAAAAAATGTGCGGCACGTCAAAAACTAATCTAAAAACAGTGGGACGGTTGACCACCCCGCACCACCTCCTGTGGTGCTGCGCATTAGGTTTAGTTTTAGAGATTAATATGTTAATAGGTTTTTATACCGGATAAGCGGAAGAAGATGGATGGATGGATGGATGGTTTTTATAGGTTTAAAGATTCATATTTTTTGCCTTTTATTTGTGAAACAAGGTCAGAGGAAGCTGGTTCTGGTTCGGTCGATTGGATCCGGTGTTACACCACATTCTGTGACCTGCAACAGTTCATGCAACACCGTCCCCTACGGTCACAATATACGGTGGTCACAGAATATGGTGTAACACCGGTTTGTAACGCGCTTCAAACAGGAAGTTGATTCATTTTCTGTTCTGTAACTGCGGCGTGATGACATCACTACGAATACTCGACTTGAAATTAAAAAACTCTATAGAAGTCCAAGTAATCGATGTGTCGATTACTCGAGTAGTCTGTTATATGGGCGTAGCCAGAATTTTATGAGGGGTGGTTCGTTTAAAATAAATGTGGACCTTGAAAGATAAACACGCCTCAGTAGTTCACTGGTAGTGCGTCGGGTTGCCGCTCCAAACCTTATCTAGACTCGGGTTCGATTCCCACTTGGTTGAACTTAGTTTACGTTTGTCTTTTATTGGATAAAAAAAAGAAGTTTGTTTTAACCACAGGCATATTAACTACTTTTTTAAAAAATCCAATAAAAGACCAACGTAAAATAAGTAGTTTGAATCGAGTGTTTGAAAAAAAAAAAATTTGTTTGAGAAGGGGCAGATATAATAAGATTATTTTCTTCTTCTGCTTCCTTTCATTTCATGTATTGTTTTATTTCTTGTTGTTTTGTAAATAGTTTTCTTGTGTTTTTTTAATCTGGAATGAATAAATAATAATAAATAAAAAAAAGTTCAACTAAGTGGGAATCGAACCCAAGTCTAGATAAGGTTTGGAGCAGCAACCCAACGCCTTTCCAGTGAACCACCGAAGCGTGTTGCTGTATCCTGAGCCCCTTTCATAAGACAGCTCAGTCCGAGCATGATGCGTGTTCAGTCCTCCGAGCATTCAGAAAAAACACGAACGCGGATTGCCGAGTAAATTTTACTCACCTCTGATGTGCCCCTGATCCGCAAGGAGAGGTAGTGTCAGGCCCGGATCCGAGCCGGGCAGACCCACTTGTGAATGCAACACGCGGATCCGCGCTTAGAATACAGATGGCATCAATGAGCGACCGCAGGATTAATCAACAAGCAGATTTATTAACAAGGGAATATTAAAAATGACATGAAACAGCTACTTGTAAAAGTTAGTTTCGCTCTTTTTTTCCTCTCTCTCTGAGCAACGGAGGAGGTGTGTGTGCGCGCGCGCTGGAGGGAGACATCAGCTGTAGATTTATTAACAAGGGAATATTAAAAATGACACGAAACGACTACTTGTAAACGTCTGACGTCTGTCCCACAATAAATACGTCGCAGTCCAGTTCAGCTCAGCTCCACGCCTCTTTTGGATCTGCGCTGCGGGTTCATTTCTAAACACGTTTATGTGAGCAGGACCTACCCGCCTTCAACTGTGGTCTTATGAATGACCCGGGGAGGATTAAAGCCGGACTGGTCTGTGCGGCAATTGCGCGGATTTGACTTATGAAAGGGGCTCTGGTCAACTTTTCCTTTAAACGAACCACCCCTCATAAAATCCCTAGATGGGACTTCATAGGCAAAGTGGGCGGTTCGTTCGAACCCTGCGAACTCCCTCTCGCTACGCGTGTGTGTTACAGCCCTACTGTATTCAGCTTAGTCTTATAAATAGCACCCACCTCTCACAGTGGATCAACCAGTTTGCTGCTGACAGCCTGAAATATGAGTGTTGTTATTAAATGTTTACTGACTAACTTTATCAATTTTTATGTTAAGAGAAAACATTTTAGTTTAGTGTCTGAATGATATTATGTGTTCATTAAACTGGCCTTGAGGTGAGAGGGGTTGTTACTTTGAGGGCCCGGAGTTTCTTTGAACTACAGGGCCCGGTACTTCTCAGGGACAGCCATACTGCCTTTGCATATCACCCTTCTCACTTCAAGCCTGCAGTTCTTCTGAAAAAGGGCGTGAGGTACACAATGTGTTTCCATGCATCGTTTGATCTTGTAAGAGTACTGGAGGGAGACGGTCGGTAGCGAGTGAACGGCTCCACCGAAGAACGCATTTATACGGCTGGAGCTGCAGGGGGTGGGGCTTGTTACCGTGTGTAGTGGACCTACCCAGTGTCAAACTAAGGTTTTTGAACTGTCCAGTGATGACCTTTACTGACCTCTCAGTAAAGCAAGACGTTTACCACAAAATCATTCCATTAGCTGTAATCTGAGAACATAGTCACCAAAAGAGACTATTTCTATCTTTGATTTTAGGCTGATGTGATCAAAAGAATAACTTTTGTCATTTTCATGATGTGTGCTTTTAAGCTGTGTTATTCTGTAAGAGTATTACTGTGTTCACTGCTGTGTTAAAGGTGAAGTCTCGGGTCACAGAGACCGGACGGTTTTGTTTAGAAAGTCAGAAGACAGTTAATCTGTTGTTTTTCATGAAAAGGGCTCCAGCTTGCTGTCTTTTCCTAAACAATTTCCCTCTGCTGCTGGCTGTAACCTTGGGTCGCGATAACACAAGTGAATTGCTCGACTGGTCCACGGACCAATGAAAAAGAGACAAGCCTCACTCTTCTCATTGATCCTTTTTTAAGTTCTAAGCTGTTGTTGGAACGTCATAGAGTTTCTGGGAGCTTCAAAGACATGAAGACGTCCCAAAGAGCTGGATGAATGCCTGTCACCCGCCAAGGACGGTCATTCAGCTAAGGATTGTATAACATGCTGTTATGAATCCACTTCGAACGAGCGTAAGCTCAAAACTTTGTTTATTCCTTCCTGGAATAAGCTTATCTTGAAGTCAGAGGCCTGAAGCTGACATATTTTCTGATGACCAAGCGAAACCAGGAGACGTTGGAAGGTAAACGAATAACCTGCTCAGAGGTACTGGTTCCCACGAGGACCCGTGCATCTGAAAAGCTACAAGGTCTTCTCTCTTACCGGGCTGGCGTCGGAAGGTAAAGAGCTGTTTACAAACGTACCTGGATTTTAGCAGAAGTCAGATGAGAAGTGTCACTTTGGTATCATGCTCAAGATAATTTCCTTTAATCCATCTCTCCTCCTATTCTTTTCCCTCTCAATCTAAGCTGGAAACTAATTAAGTTTAAAGAGCCCTCAGACTAAATATGTTTAACATCTAGTATTTATGTCTGTTGTTGTAATTCAAGTGTGCTGACGTAGTAAATTGAAAGAAAGTGAAATCATGTCAATCAAGTGTAATGGTGTTAATTTAGTTGATTTATTTTAAATAAATGATAGTGTCTCTTTGACATATCAAGCTAAGTTAACGTGTCCATTGTCACTCTATAGCTCTGTTTATTTATCCATCATAAAGATCACAGAAATATTGGGTAAACTGAAAAAGAAAAGAATCCGTGAAATTACTATTCAATCTGAATAAGTAAGTTAATTAAGGATAAAGAGGTCAGCTTAATACTGACCCCTGTTAAAATCCTTTAGTTACATCTGGGTGACACTATATGTGTTTAAAGACACAATATATGTCTCCCTCATGTATCCTACATCTGGTGGCCCTCGTACCGGTTTCTAAAAGTTTATTGATAAATCTGTGGTCTCTCATAATTTGTAACGTCATGTTTGCATATTAGGATCCAAGTTTTAAACTCTAAGGATAATACTTTTGGCTGGAAGTGTCAAGACAGGCAGATTCTGCATGTTTTTATCATTTGAAGCTGTGAGATTATTATCGTTTCAACTCTGTTACACGTTGTTAGAAGCATTCAGGTGAAGTGTTGTCAGCCCGTGGTCTGTGGGGGTTCTGGTCCTGTTCGGTCCAGTTCACGCAGACTCCTGTACAAAGCTTTGTTTGACCGCCGAGTCAAAAGCCTGAAAGCTACTTTAACATCTACAAGATTGCTGTGCTGGTATTTTACATTTTAGAGCAGGTCAAAGAAGCATATTACTGTTAGAACGTTGTCGAATGGGTTCAGACCCGAGTTTTCTGCTCCACTAAAAGTGGACCAGAACCGACCTTGACGCGCTCCGAGAGAGTCCGTGTTTGTTCAACAGCTGCAGTGCTGTGTTACTGAGCGTAACTAAGTTGGCCTGTCTAGGTGTGTTCGCCGCATGTTTCAGAATTTTGGGAAGTTAATTTGTAGCGTTTGAGTTGTTTTAAGAGTCTATAAAGTTGTGGTCTGCTGTGCAAGCTAACGTTAGAAAGACGTGTCCTGCATGTCTGTTTATGAGCTGTGATTGGATGAAACGAGTGCTGTGAACTGTCAATCACTCTCGTAGCGAACGCTGATTCGCTGATGTGGGAACGCACGCCGTTGCGACAACCCACTTTGTCGTCATTTCCGGTACTGCACTGGTCGAAGGTAAGAAACTACATTCACCATGAATGCTTGGAATGAACTACAAACGCTGTGATTGATTGGTTGACTTTTTTTTTTTTTTTTTTTTTATTAAAGTTTGAGCAAAATTTACAAAACATGTGGCATGTACAACAGAAATAATTTTTTGCAAGTATGAGGCACACAAGAAAAATTGAGAGAAAATAACATGACATGTTTAAGAAAGAAAAGACAATAAATAAAAATAAATAAAAATTAAAAACATACACAAGGGGCTCTAATTATTAAATAAAGTTCAGTTCTTCATAAGCATTGAGAAGCTGTAAACTCATCTTGCTTTTCATCAGTTTTAATGTTTTTAGGTGGTTGTCCATCAGCTGGCGTTGAAAGGTTGAAAAGTCAGGTTTTCTGTTTCCCCATTTACAGGAATGGATGAAGTATTTTGCGAGGATCAACAGGTTGTTCAGTATGAGGTCAGCTCTTCTGTCTCTGAGGGTGGTTCCAAATATTACATCCTCTCTTTTTAGAGGATGGGGAAGGAGATGTTTAGTTGAGAACCAGGCCTGAAAGTTTTTCCAGAAAGTTTCAGTATGTACACAGTAGAAGAAGAGATGGTCTGTTGTTTCAATATCATTGTCACAAAAAGTACAGTTGTTAGCATCGAAATTAAATCTTTGTCTTAATAGTTCTCTGGATGGAAAAATGTCATTGAGAATTTTAAAATGTATTTCTTTAGCTTTAGGACTTAAGGGGTATTTAAGGTAAGCAGTTCTCCACTTATTGACTTCAGAGTCAGAAAACAAACTCAGGATGGAGTTTCTGTTTGGACGTACAGGAAATATAATGTCGTTTAGATGTCGACGTAACCTTTTGTTAGAGTTACTTTTATCCAAAAGGTTAACTCCATTTATTTGAGGTGTAGGTAAGTGGAGGTTAGCTGTTTCAGTGCTTATATTTTGGACCATACATTTGACTGCAGTAGGGATCGAGTTTATAACTGTGTTAAACTGAGAGAGTGAGCAGTTCAAATTATATAGTGCACAGAAATCTTCATAAGACAACCAGCTTCCATTGTCCTTTAGAAGATGTTTTATGGACCAAATACCTTTTTCCATCCAGTGATCCAAATACAGAGATTTACTTCTGTGTAGTACATATCTATTATTCCAGATCGGAGTTTGGTGGGGAGTAAAATTGTGTGAGTACATGAGTTTCCAACATAACAACACCTGCTTGTGAAAGTCAGCTAGCTTCACAGGGAGTTTAACAACATTAAAGTCACATTTGAGAACAAAATCTATACCACCAAGTTTTTTAAACAAACCTTTGGGAAGACAATACCAAATACTATTTCCATTCATTAAAAAAGATTTCAGCCAGTTTATTTTTAAGACAGCATTTAAGCATTCAAAGTCAATTGTTTGAAAACCACCATCTTTAAAATCTTTTACCATGTTTGCTTTTTTTAAGTAGTGGACTCGATTTTTCCAGATGAAGTTGAAGTTTAGTTGATTTATGGCTTTAATATATTTATTAGGTATGGCCATCGAATAAGCCGGATAAATACAACGAGACAGTGATTCCATTTTAGTTAGGTAGGTTCTCCCGAATAGCGTTAGATCTCTTTGATTCCATCCGTTTAACTGAGATTTGCAGTTCTGGATTTTATTCTCTATGTTAAGAGTATCACTGAGTTTAGTATCTTTAGTTATTACCATTCCAAGATATTTCACTGAGGATTTGATGGGAATACCATATGCTTCTGTTAGATTAGTGTTATGAATCGCCATCAGTTCACATTTCTGTAGATTCAAAGTTAGACCTGATGCTTTTGAAAATGTATTAATTAATTCAATGACTTTAGGAGTTTGATCTAGATTCTTCAAAAAGATTGTGGTGTCGTCAGCTAGTTGGCTGATTATAATTTGGTCATCAAAAATGTTCAATTTTGGAATGTTTGAGTTTTTTATGAAGATAGCCAACACTTCAACAGCCAGGATGAAGAGGAATGGAGAAATATTGCAGCCCTGTTTTACTCCTCTATTAATGGTAAAACGAGGAGAGGTGCCATGTTGAAGAGCAACCGAGCTTGTAGTGTCATTATAAAAGCTTTCAATGATTTTACAAAAATTTGACCCAAAGCCAAATAAGTGTAAGACTCTGAATAGAAACTGATGCTCCAGCATGTCAAAGGCTTTGTAGAAGTCTAAGAAAAGAATGAAGCCTTTGTCCTCAATCAGATCATTGTATTCGAGTAAATCTTGGACGAGTCTAATATTGTCGTGAATTGATCTTTTAGACATAAAACCTGTTTGGGTTTCAGAAATCACATCCTTAAGACCAGTTTTCAATCTATTTGTGTATATATATGTTAATAATTTGTAGTCACAGTTTAAGAGGGTGATTGGGCGGTAGTTGTCTAGAACTTTTCTGTCTTTTTCTGGTTTTGGAATAAGTGTGATAATTCCCTGCTTCATGCTGTGTGGAAGAGAGTTATTATCTATGGTCTCTTGAAAGACCTGGAATATAAATTCTCTGAGACAGTCCCAAAAATGTCTATAGAAATTAGCAGTAAGGCCATCAGGGCCGGGGGATTTATCAAGTTTCAAACACATGATAGTACGGTCTAGCTCTTCTATATTAATATTTTTGTCACAGTTTTCTTTGAAATCCACAGAGATCTGAGGGATGAATTGTTTCACTTGGTCTAACAGGAGGTCGCTATCTTGAGATGAAAAAGAGGAGCTGTAAAGCTTTTGATAAAAGTTGCTAATTTCTTTTGCTATTAAAGTTTGGTCTGTACACTCCTCATTGTTAATAAGGAGTGATTGAATGTGTTTTTTAGTTTGCCTCCTCTTTTCTAGTCTACAGAAGTAAGCACTGTTTTTTTCTCCTTCTTCAATCCATTTAGCTCTGGATCGGATAAAAGCACCCCGGGCCTTTCTTTCATAGATGGCGTCTAGTTTAGATTGTAAGGTCAAAAGGTTATTTTTGTCTGCATCATTTAGTGTCTGTTTAACACATAATGAGTTTAAATCCTTAACTAATTTTGTTTCTACCAGGTCATTATTTTTTTTTATTTTTTTGCTAAAGGAAATAGAATGAAGCCGTATCTTATATTTTAGGTATTCCCATTTTGAGGTGTAGGTTATTATTGATTCATCTAGAAATGTCTTTTTTACTAGTTCTTTGATTTCTTTACAATAGAGATCATTTTTTAAGAGATCTGCGTTGAATTTCCAGTATCCTGCATGTCTTAAAGTCTCAGGAGCAGGAGTAATTAGTAAATTGATGCTGCAATGATCTGTAAGGGGAGTTTTAGACATGTCACAATCTGATGTTAGTTTGAGGATATCATCCGTACCTAACCAGAAATCAATTCTAGATCTGCTTGAAGCATCTGGTCTGAACCAAGAAAATTGCTTTTGGTTATCATGTTTCTCTCTCCATAAGTCAATAAGTCCTAAGTTGTTACAGAAATCAGACATAATGTGGTTTGGACGGGAGTTTTCATATTTGTTTGGGTGTCTGTCAAGACTTTCATTCATAACCATATTCCAGTCCCCGCCTAATAATACAAAGTTTGTTGGGAATCTTTGTTTAAGTTGTTTAACATTAGCTTCAATAGTTGTAAGAAGCTCCTTGTTTTTTGAAGTGTTGCAGTAGCCATAAATGTTACCTAGGATTATTAGTGCATCCTCGATGTGTAATATGGAGAGAGACCAATGACCATCACTATCATTTTTTGTAAATATTATTTTCCCTGGGAAGTTATTCATTAATATAGCCACACCAGCTGATTTGGATGTGCCATGTGAATAAATAATTTTATCTCCCCATTGGTTTGACCAAAATTTTTCATCGGAGTCAGTAGAATGAGTTTCTTGAAGAAGAATACAGTGTGGGTTCTTGTTTTTACAGTACAGAAATATCGCCTTCCTTTTGACAATCTCTCTGAGGCCCCTTACATTTAAAGACATAAACTTAAGATTGGTTTTTAAAGACATAAAATAAAAAATAAAAAGAATAACTACACAAACCTTAAAATTTGAGGATTAGTTAGAGTAGAATTAACTTAAGGCAAGCCCCTAAAAAAGTCAAATATTGCCCTTTTTTGTTATAACATTCAAAAGAGAAAGAACACTCTTGCATCTGCAAAAAAAACACTGAACTTAAACCAACTTCACTCCTTTTTCATTCAGGTGAGAACAATAAGGAACACAGGAGTGCATGTAAGAAGAACTGTTCTGAAAAATGCTTAATTGAGAATAATGTGTAAACTGTATTCAGAAAAGAGACGAGGCTTTGATCACCTTGCCGTCGATCACTGCAACATGACCTCTGTAAAAAGCCACCTTGCCCTGAGATCTGGCTTTTGTAATTTTAGGCCACAGTTCTTCTCTTGCCAGCCGGTCTTCTTTTATGAAATCTTGAGCAAAACGAAGGCCTTGTTCTTTACACACCGTTGAATCCTTCGTCACCTTCCAAACCGTGTCACGATGGCGCCTCCTGGTGAACTGCATGATGACCTGACGGGATCGTCCTGCATCTTTTCTTCCCACTCGGTGAATCGTGTCGATCACATCTTCTACCTGGTCTGCCCACTGCGGTAAGATTCTTGAGAGCAGCTGCTCTGCCTTTTCTCTGAGGTTTTCTCCATCTTGCTCTTTGAGCCCCGACAGCCTGAGGTTCCATCTGCGCTTGTCTCTGTCAGCTTCCAGAAGTCTCTCCTTCAGAGCTGTGTTTTCTTTTTCCACTGAAGCAAGCTTTTCTTCAAGATTTTCTACAGTAGATTTACATTTGGTTATGTCGAGCGTATTCTGGTCCACTTGGAGTGTAATACGAGCGACCATTTCTGAATTTTCTTTCAGCTGTCTGCCAAAGTCATCAAATCTGTTCTCCAGACTTTTAATGGCTGTTATGAGAGCAGCTAAAGAGCTTTCATCCACTGTTGCTTGCTTTTTTGCTGGTGGGGGCTTACTTGGAGATGCTTCCAGCTGTCTTCTTGTACCAGAGGCACTTTTTGACGTCTCCATCGGTGTTTCCGTGCTGGCAGCAGCAGCATAGCTATGCATGTTTAGCTTAGCATTAGCGTTAGCTGACTTAGCGTTAGCGTTAGCTTGTTTCAAACGAGGGAAGTCTTTCTCGTTACCGGCAGCCATCTTTTCACGAGGTTCTTAATTTTTTAGAGGAGATGTTCTGATCTACCTTGGAGATGAAGCAGTGTTCAGCAGTGTTCCAGAAGGGCCAGTTTTGTAGTAAGTTCGGGGCTGCACGAGTGGAGCTCAAAACAGCACGTGTGCCCACATCGCCATCTTGCCGGAAGTCAATGTCCAGCATGTTGTTTGAACACCACTTTATTCTGCTGTGTCACACCTGACAACAATCAAGACTTCTTCACTTATATACCTTTGTACACCACCATGTAACCAAGAGTTATACTGACACCAAGTGGCTAAACTGTTACATCATCATATCATGACATCCTCCTTTCTTTAAAATATCACAATATACATTTACAATAATACACATATTCACAGTGGTGTCAAAAGTATTCACATTCATTACTCAAGTAGAAGTATAGATACTGGGGTTTAAAATTACTTCTGTAGAAGTAGAAGTATCAACTCTAGCTTTTTACTCAAGTAAAAGTAAAAAAGTACTGGTTTCAAAAACTACTTAAAAGTATAAAAGTAAAAGTAGCGTAAGAAAAAGCAACAACAAAGACAAATGCTTAGGCTGCACCACACATACTATTGTATACAACCCCACCTCCCCCACAAAAATCATTTTTTTAGACTAGATTATATTATATTGTTAATGTTGAAAAACTAGGGGTGCACTAAGCTACCTGTCTTAACTGCATATATGCCCATTGAAAATAGGGTTGCCAACTCCTTGATAAATAAATAAGGGACACCCCTCGGCAGGGCTGGTCACCCCATTTAACCCCCCCCCACACACACACACACACACACACACACACACACACACACACACACACACACACACACACACACACACACACACACACACACACACACACACACACACACACAGGTTTGTCAATGTGGTTTAGCCGGACTTTTTCGCCAAACCCGCCCGAAGGTGTAATACGGGGTCTACCCCTTCCCGAGGTCCTAGCGACCTGGGACCAAGCTCAGTGCACTCTAAAATTTTTGAAAAAAATTTGGGTCCCTTTAGCTTTCCGATAGGAGCTTCACAGCACGTTTTACCACCCAGACTCCAGTGTGGTTTACAAGGACGTCAAAAAATGTGGTTTATGAGGACAAACATGCATTATGGGGTCTTTAAAGGGACATTTAAACTCCGCCTACTTAACATAAAATTAACATAAAACACACAAATGTGACAGGACACTGCATTAGGAGAACTATTTTTTGAACTGCTTTTATTAAACAAATTATGCACATACTTTATTTACATTCACTAAAAAAACTTCAATAACAAAATCTTCAAATGTTTAAAATAAAATAAAACTTAAATGTTTCAAATAAAAAAATTAAAACTTAAATTCTGGTGACATATTTACATTATTATAAAACATATCAACATTTACATATTTCTAAAACAAATTTTTACTTTTTCTGCAGGGTTAATCACAACACAATGTAAAGTACAGGTGATCCCCGACTTACGAGCGATGAAAGACTTCTGAGATGACATATTTACATATTATAAAACATTAACATTATAAACCTGAACATATTTCTAAAACAAAATTTACTTTATTTACAAGGTTCATCACAACACACTGTAAAGTACAGGTGATCCCCGACTTACGAGCGACGAAAGACTTCCTCAGTCTGAGATGCTGTATTCAGCTCAGTCTTATAAAGACTTCCTCAGTCTGAGGTGCTACATTCAGCTCAGTCTCATAAATAGCACCCTCTCAAAGTGGATCAAACAGTTTGCTGATGACAGCCAAAACCAGCTGCTCATATGATCACATGATTAGGCTGATGGTCCTCATTGATCATGTGAGCAACTGGTTTTGGCTGTCATCAGGAAGTCTTTATTTATAAGACTGAGCTGAATGCATCTCAGACTGAGGAAGTCTTTCGGATGAAAGACTTCCTTAGTCTGAGATGCTGTATTCAGCTCAGTCTTATAAATAAAGACTTTATGATGACAGCCAAAACCAGTTGCTCACATGATCAATGAGGACCATCAGCCTAAACATTGCCCATTTGCTACATCCATTCATTATCTTTACCCGTTTCTTCCATTTTGGGTCACGGGGGTCGCCGGTGCACATATCCAACAATCACAAGGACAAGTCTCCAGTCCATCACAGGGACACGTGGACAAGTCACCAGTCCATCACAGGGACACCTGGAAAGGTCTCCAGTCCATCACAGGGACAGCTGGACAAGCCACCAGTACATCACAGGGACACGTGGACAAGTCTCTAGTCCATCACAGGGACACGTGGACAAGTTTCCAGTCCATCACATGGACACCTGCACAAGTCTCCAGTTCATCACAGGGACATATGGACAAGTCTCCAGTCCATGACAAGGACATATGGACAAGTCTCCAGTCTATCACAGGGACACGGGAACGTCTCCAGTCCATCATAGGACACATGGACAGGTCTCCAGTCCATCACAGGGATACATGGACAAGTCTCCAGTCCATCACAGGGACACGTGGACAAGTCTCCAGTCCATCACAAGGACATATGGACAAGTCTCCAGTCCATCACAGGGACACGTGGACAAGTCTCCAGTCCATCACAAGGACATATGGACAAGTCTCCAGTCCATCACAAGGACATGGACAAGTCTCCAGTCCATCACAAGGACATATGGACAAGTCTCCAGTCCATCACAAGGACATATGGACAAGTCTCCAGTCCATCACAAGGACATATGGACAAGTCTCCAGTCCATCACAAGGACATATGGACAAGTCTCCAGTCTATCACAGGGACACGTGAACGTCTCCAGTCCATCACAGGACACATGGACAGGTCTCCAGTCCATCACAGGGACACATGGACAAGTCTCCAGTCCATCACAGGGACACGTGGACAAGTCTCCAGTCCATCACAGGGACACATTTACAAGTCACCAGTCCATCACAGGGACACGTGGATAAGTCTCTAGTCCATCACAGGGACACATTTACAAGTCTCCAGTCCATCACAGGGACACCTGGACAAGTCTCCAGTCCATCACAGGGACACGTGGACAAGTCACCAGTCTATCACAGGGACACGTGGACAAGTCTCCAGTCCATTACAGGAACATGTGGACAAGACTCTAATCCATCACAGGGACACGTGTACAAGTCACCAGTCCATCACAGGGACACCTGGACAGGTCTCCAGTCCATCACAGGGACAGCTGGACAAGCCACCAGTACATCACAGGGACACGTGGACAAGTCTCCAGTCCATCACAGGGACACGTGGACAAGTTTCCCATCTATCACATGGACACCTGCACAAGTCTCCAGTCCATCACAAGGACACGTGGACAAGTCACCAGTCCATCACAGGGACACCTGCACAAGTCTCCAGTCTATCACAGGGACACGTGGACAAGTCTCCAGTCTATCACAGGGACACCTGGACAAGTCTCCAGTCCATCACAGGGACA